>SJYA01000303.1:824302-852228 GCA_006410615.1 Neotragus moschatus | reverse complement strand
TCCTTATTTTTTTTTTTTTTTTGGTTGGTTGTTTTGCTTCCTAATTAAATTCTATTGTTGAAAAACATATTCTATAAGGTTTCAGTCTTCTGAAGTTAACGGAGATTTACATTATGGTCTGGCAGATAGATCTATCTTTGTGACTATTTCACACACACTTAGGGAACATATGTATTTTGCGGGCAACCCAGCTTGAATCCAGGTATGCTGTTTCCTAGACATGTGAATTGAGCAATAAATATAACTTCTCTGAGCTTCCAAATATAAAGTGAGAATAAATGATGATATTACTGATCTAAAAAAGGTTGTAGTGAGAATGAAATAAGAAATTCTTAGCACACAACTCTTGCTCAGTGTTGGCTGCTCTCTGTTCTCTCCTCCTCCTTCTCTTTGTTATTGTTACTGTTATGGCCATAATCATTACTGTTGCTATTGCTGCTGTTACATAGTTGCAATCATCTTTAATTGAGCTTCTGAAGTTGCTATTAAGCCATGCCCTCAGGGGAGTTTCTGGTGGATTATTTTACAGTCAGTTACAGAGTTATTCTCATCATGTTGATTATTATCACCCTTATAACTAGATTGTGTGCCTTACATTCCCACCTGGAGGCTGTTGTGGAAGGATGCACCAGCTCTGCCACATTCTTGAAGCCACAGGGGTATCCCTGGCCCAGACAAGTGAGGTCTTCAGAGCTGACCAACCTTCTGGGGACACCTGATGTTTAATAACGCAACTTTCTCATTCTTGAGTTCTTTGATATGTTACTTTGGGGTGGCCTAGAAAGTGTGTCTTTGGATGATTGTCATCTGTAGGACACAAGGGTTGGAGGTCCTGATGGGACTCTTCACTGCAGTGCTTGCACCTGGACAAACGTCTCCTCAAGCAACAACAAAACTACAGGACAGGGACTTCCCTGGTGATCCAGTGGCTAAGACTCCATATCCCAGTGTAGGGGGCCTGGGCTTGATCCCTGGTCAGGGAACTAGATCCCACACCCCAAGACTAAGACCCACCATGGCCAGTACATAAATAAAAATAATAATAACAAATAAATAAAAACTGCTGTTGCTGCTGCTGCTAAGTCTCTTCAGTCCTGTCCGACTCTTTCCGACCCTGTGGACCGCAGCCCACCAGGCTCCCCCGTCCCTGGGATTCTCCAGGCAAGAACACTGGAGTGGGTTGCCATTTCCTTCTCCAGTGCATGAAAGTGAAGTCGCTCTGTCGTGTCCGACTCTTCCCGACCCCATGGACTGCAACCCACCGGGCTCCTCTGTCCATGGGGTTTTCCAGGCAAAAAACAACTGCACATGTGCACAGCTGGGACAAATTATGGACAAGTTGCAAAAAGCCCCCCACTCCAAAATAAAATCCCAAGTGCTTGAAGAGCCAGGAGACAAAACAGGATGTTAGGAGCAAAAGCAGGGCAAGCCCCCTTCACATGACACCACCTAAGTGGTGGACAGACCAACTAAGCCACCCCTCCCCCCACCCCTGGACACACCCCCTACCCCATATAAGAAAGCAGCTCAACCCACCTCAGGTAGCAAGTAAGGGAACCTGTTATTCATTCTCAGTCCCTTCTGCAGCAGGAACCCCAATAAAGATTTGTCTGAATTTCTTGGCTGGCCTCTTACCAATTTCTATTGACTGGGGAAGGCCTAGAACCTTGGTCAGTATCACTCAGTTCTTGGATATTAGTTGCATTTTGTCCATTGTCATCTCTGGCACTAGGTGATCTGTCTGGTTGCAATATCTCAGGCTGTGAACTTTCTCCTTCAAAATTGCCTCTCTATGGCTCCACTGCCCTCTGGCATTGGAAGTAGCAGAATAGAACTCTGAGGCTAGCTGGATTTCTGTTCCTTAAGAAAGAACTCATATTTTTCTGCGTAAAGGCCTAAGACTTTTTTACTTCACAATGCAGTTCCAAAAGTTTTGCATGATATGAGTATAAACATCTTTCCTAATCCTGTTTGATCCACATAAACAGCCCTCTAGCTGGGAAATCTCTTTTTGATAATATATTGATGACTCCTTTCACATTCACAGACTGTTTATTGAGTACCTACGTTCCAGGCACTGGGAATTCAGCAGTGAAGAGGAGAAAGCTCCTGCCCTCAGCGAGCTTCCAGATATTAAGGGAAACAGTCAATAACCAAATGAAAATGATAAATAAGAGCTCCAGGCAGCAGCAGGCAGGATTTTGGAGGATAAAAAAACTGCATGAGGGGTGGAGAATTCGGTTGACAGGGAGGCTGCCTAGGGTGGCAAGAGAAGGTGAATGGGCTGGAATTTCAGCCTTTTCCTTCCTTCAGTTCAGTTTAGTTGCTCAGGCGTGTCCAACTCCTTGTGACCCCGTGGACTGCAGCACCTCAGGCCTCCCTGTCCATTGCCAACTCCCAGAGCTTGCTCAAACTCATGTCCATCAAGTAGGTGATGCCACCCAATGATCTCATCCTCTGTTGTCCCCTTCTCCTCCAGCCTTCAATTTTTTCCAGCATCAGAGTCTTTTCCAAGGAGTCAGTTCTTTGTATCAGCTGGTGAAAGGATTGGAGTTTCAGCTTCAGCATCAGTCCTTCCAATGAATATTCAGGAGTGATTTCCTTTAGGATGGACTGGTTTGATCTCCTTGCAGTCC
The DNA here is from genome assembly GCA_006410615.1 of Neotragus moschatus. NCBI lineage: Eukaryota > Metazoa > Chordata > Mammalia > Artiodactyla > Bovidae > Neotragus > Neotragus moschatus. The sequence goes on along the minus strand of SJYA01000303.1, from coordinate 849,592 downwards.
AAGGGACTCTCAAGAGTCTTCTCCAACACCACAGTTCAAAAGCATCAATTATAGTCCAACTCTCACATCCATACATGACCACTGGAAAAACCATACCTTTGACCATTTAAGTGGACTTTTGTTGGCAAAGTAATGTGTCTGCTTTTTAATATGCCCTCTAGGTTGGTCATAGCTTTTCTTCCAAGGAGCAAGCGTCTTTTAATTTCATGACTGCAGTTACCATCTGCTGTGATTTGGAGCCCAAGAAAATAGTCTTTCACTGTTTGCATTGTTTCTGATCTGTTTGTCATGAAGTGATGGGACTAGATGCCATGATCTTAGTTTTTTGAATGTTGGGTTTTAAGCCTGCTTTTTCACTCTCCTCTTTCACTTTCATCAAGAGGCTCTTTAGTAACTCTTCAATCTGCCATAAGGGTGGTATCATCTGCATATTTGAGGTTATTGATATTTCTCCCAGTAATCTTGATTCCAGCTTGTGCTTCATCCACCCCAGCATTTCGCATGATGAACTCTGCATATAAGTTAAATAAGCAGAGTGATAATGTAGCCTTGATGTACTCCTCTCCCAATTTGGAACCAGTCTGTTGTTCCATGTCCAGTTCTAACTGTTGCTTCTTGACTTGCATACAGATTTCTTAGGGGGTGGGTAAGGTGGTCTGGCATTACCATCTGTTTCAGAATTTTCCACAGTTTGTTGTGATCCACACAGTCAAAGGCTTTGGAGTAATCAATAACGCAGAAGTAGATGTTTTTCTGTAATTCTCTTGCTTTTCTGATGATTCAACAGATGTTGGCAATTTGATCTCCAGTTCCTCTGCCTTGTCTAAATCCAGCTTGAACATCTGGGTGTTCACAGTTCACGTACTATTGAAGCCTGTCTTGGAGAATTTTGAGCATTACTTTTCTAACGTATGAGATGAATGCAGTTATGTGGTAGTTTGAACATTCTTTGGCATTGCCCTTCTTTGAGATTGGAATGAGAACTGATCTTTTACAGTCTTGTGGCCACTGCTGAGTTTTCTAAATTTACTGGCATATTGAGTGCAGCACTTTCACAGCATCATCTTTCAGGATTTGAAATAGCTCAACTGGAATTCCATCACCTCCACTAACTTTGTTGGTAATAATGCTTCCTAAGGCCCACTTGACTTTGCATTTCAGGATATCTGGCTCTAGGTGAGTGATCATACCATTGTGGTTATCTGGGTCATGAAGATCTTTTTTGTATAGTTCTTCTGTGTATTCTTGCCACCTTTTCTTAATATCTTCTGCTTTTGTTAGGTCCATATAATTTCTTTCCTTTATTGTGACCACCTTTGCATGAAATGTTTCCTTGGTATCTCTAATTTTCTTAAAAAGATCTCCAGTCTTTCTCATTTTGTTGTTTTCCTCTATTTCTTTGCACTGACTACTGAGGAAGGCTTTCTTATCTCTGCTTGCTATTCTTTGAAATGCTGCATTCAAATGGGTATATCTTTCCTTTTCTCCTTTGCCTTTAGCATCTCTTCTTTTCTCACCTATTTCTAAGGCTTCCTCAGACAACCATTTTGCCTTTTTTCATTTCTTTTTCTTGGGGGTGGTTTGATCACGCCCTCCTGTACAATGTCACGAACCTCTGTCCATAGTTCTTCAGGCCCTCTATCAGATCTAATCCCTTGAATCTATTTGTCACTTCCACTGTATAATCATAAGGGATTTGATTTAGGTCATACCTGAATGGTCTAGTGGTTTTCCCTACTTTCTTTAATTTCAGTCTGAATTCGGCCATAAGGAGTTCATGATCTTAGCCCCAGTCAGCTCCCAGGCTATTTGGCTTCAAAGTATATAAGCAATCTGATTTCGGTATTGACCATCTGGTGATGTCCATGTGTAGAGTCTTCTCTTGTGTTGTTGGAAGAGGGTGTTTGCTATGACCAGTGTGTTCTCTTGGCAAAACTCTGTTAGCCTTTGCCCAGCTTCATTTTGTACTCCAAGGCCAAATTTGCCTGTTACTCCAGGTATCTTCTTGACTTCCTATTTTTGCATTTCAGGCCCCAGTGATGAAAAAGACATCTTTTTGGGGTGTTAGTTCTAGATAGTATTGTAGGTCTTCATAAAACCATCAGCTTCAGCTTCTTCAGCTTTATTGATCAGGGCACAGACTTGGATTACTGTGATATCAAATGTTTTGCCTTTGAAATGAACAGAGATCATTCTGTCATTTTTGAGATTGCATTCAAGTACTGCATTTCAGACTCTTTTGTTAACTATGAGGGCTACTCCATTTCCTCTAAGGGATTCTTGCCTACAGTAGTAGATATAATGGTCAACGGAATTAAATTTGCCCATTCCAGTCCATTTTAGTTCACTGATTCCTAAAATGTCTGTAATTTCCTCAGTTTTGTCTCATTACAACAAAAATCTGAAACTACAGACCAGCATTACAGCCCTCAGATGGACCAGTGTTACAGCTCCATGTTACAGCTCAGTTTTATTGAGAAAGTAAAGGAAAATGCATCCTTGAGCCGTGAGGGCATGCCGACCCAAAAGACACAAAGAAAAGAGAGCCCTCAGCCAAATTTTGGCTCCTCTTTTTGCATGTTTTCTCCTCCCCCTGGGCCTGCCCTGTGTAAATTGGGCTAGCCAGGAGAGCTGTTTGTTTTACCTGAGGTCCACAGACCTTCCTTTGTTCTATTTTCGTGGCTTTTTCTCCTTCCTTGTCTTTTAGCCACCACCACTCTGGACTCCTTTTTCCTTTTCTAACTACCTAACATGTCAATGTTTACTCTTGCCATCTCCTGTCTGACCACTTCTAATTTACCTTGGTTCATGGACTTAACATTTCAGGTTCCTATGCAATATTACTCTTTACAGGATCTATCTTTACTTCCATCACCAGTCACATCCACAACTGAGCGTTGTTTTCACTTTGGCACCATCTCTTCATTCTTCTGGAGTTATTTCACACTCTTCTCCAGCAGCATATTGGGCACCTACCGACCTGGGGAGTTCTTTCAGTGTCCTATCTTTTTGCCTTTTCATACTGTTCATGGGGTTCTCAAGGCAAGAACACTGAAGTGGTTTGCCATTCCCTTCTCCAGCGGACCACGTTTTGTCAGAACTCTCCACCATGACCCATCCATCCTGGGTGGCCCTATAGGGCATGGCTCATAGTTTCATTGAGTTAAACAAGGCTGTGGTCCATGTGATCAGTTTGATTAATTTTCTATGATTGTGGTTTTCACTCTGTCTGCTCTCTGAAAGATAAGGATAAGAGGCTTATGGAAGCTTCCTGATGGGAGAGACTGACTGTGGGAGAAACTGGGTCTTGTTCTGATGAGAGGGACCATGCTCAGTAAAACTTTTAACCCAATTTTCTGTTGATTTGTGGGGCTGTGTTCCCTTCCTGTTGTTTGACCTGAGACCAAACTATGGCGGAGGTAGTAGCTCCCAGCAAAGCTGGAGTTTTTGAGTAAGGGGCCAGTGTCTGTCCCAAGACATATTCTTTAAATAGTCTATGGAGACTGAAGCAAACCCTCCAGGAAGGATGCCCTTGTAACAGGAGGGAAAGGGGCAGGGCACAGCTTTTGAAAGAATGACATAGGCCCAAAGACACAGCATAAATTTATTAGAATCAAGTAGGACCAAGATATCAGGTAAGACTAGACCTTGATCTTCAATTAGCAAGCGAAATGACACACCCAGAGATGCCATGGCAGTTCCAAGGCACTGTTAAAAGACCAAGGAGTGGGTTGTGGCCCAAATCCTGGAAATCTCCACACCTTCCCCAGAATAGTTGGGATACTCCTCCCAATCCTCATTAACATATGAAATTGCCCAGCCCATAAAAACTAACCATGCCATATTTCACAGCCACATTCACCCTCTGCAATGGCCCACACTCTGTCTGTGGAAGGTGCTTCTCTCTGTATCTGAATAAATCCACTTTTTACCTATCACTTTGTCTCTCACCAAATTCTTTCTGCAATGAGACATCAAGAACCTGAGCTTCATTAGGTCCTAAAACCAGGTGCCATGGGTTTTGGCTGGGTTTGAGTCCCTGTCTCGTGGGTTCAAGTCCCAATCAGGGTTTTGGCTGGGTTCGAGTCCCAGCCATGTGGGTTTAAGTTCCAAACTGGGTTTCAGCTGAGTTCAAGTCCCAGCACATGCGTTCAAGTCCCAGGCTGCGATAAACGGTTTCACCTTGACTCTCAGCCTGTTCAGTTGGGAGCCCTGGATACAGGGGGATAGTAAGAGGACAGGAGGGAGCTGAAGTGCAAATCTGCACTCTTAGGACATAAGTTGGAGACAAAGAGCAATACATATAGCACTTCTACCCACTTCCCTTGTTTTCTATAGAACTGGTCTAGTTGTAAAACAGTATTATAATTGAGGCCCATCAACCGGCCAGCATTCCTTGTCTTCCAAAGAATATTGTAGCCATTAAGTATTATGGAAGTTGATCAGGTATGTCTTTTTTAAGATGCTGGAGACCAAATTTGTCTTGGTTTTTTAAAAATACATTTTAAAGGAGTGGTTCTGGAACTGCCAGCTCCCATCTTGTTCTGAAGATCCCGGATGAGCCCCCAAGATGTTAGCTTACAGAGAATGATGTCGGATTTGTGATCTCCAAAGAAGATTTAGTTTTGGGACCAGGGACCGGGCTTGATCACTCAAGAACTTTTGTATAGCAGAGTTTTATTAAAGTGAAAAAGAGACAGAGAAAACTTCTGATACAGACATCAGAAGGGGATGGAGAGTGTCCCCCTTGCCAGTCTTAGCAAGGGAGCTATATACTTCTCAATTGGTGATGAGGTTAACTGTGACCTTCTCTCTGGAATGAAGAATGCTTCATCAAGTACTTTCATCTTCCATTTGTTGAGGTTTTCGTTCTGTAAAGGCCTTCCCTGGTGGTTCAGACAGTAAAAAGTCTGCCTGCAGTGTGGGAGACCTGGGTTCGATCCCTGGGTTCAACAGATCCCCTGGAGAAGGAAATGGCAACCCACTCCAGTATTCTTGCCTGGAAAATCCCATGGATGGAGGAGCCTGGCAGGCTACAGTCTATGGGACTGCAAAGAGTCAGACACGACTGAGCAACTTCACTTTTTTCTTTAGTTCTGTGAAAGAACTCAAAGATATCCTTATGTGTTGCTTGAGGCAGAGGCAGAGTCGTGTCCCGAGGCTTCACTATTTTTTCTTGGCTGCTCCTCCCTTGTCTCTGTGTCCCCTCCCTTCCCTGGTTATCAGCTATCTGAACCTGCTCATTGGAACTCGGGGAAGATCACGGAGGCTGGAGTCTGTTCCCGACAAACAAGGAACAGGGGACACAGAAATGCTTCTGTACCCAGGGGCCCCGCAGAGTCCTGCTTGGTTTCACCTTCAATATATAGTTATAAATTTTTATCATTTGCTTCTATATTATTTCCAGCCATCTGGGAGAACTTGTCAAAATGTCCTTCTCTCATCTACTCTGCCATCAATTCAGTTTTTCCTAGCTTCTCATGTTCTTTTCTGTCTCTGGGGAGGATTAAGTCCTTAAAATGATTTGACTTTCTCTCACTCTGTGGTCTTTTTCCATGGGTCTCATATAGAGGTCCACTTTCCTAGACTCACACTTGGGTGAGGGTTATGAAGTCCCACCGTGTTCCCTTCAGTGATATTCAGAGGGTAGAACAGAAGCCCTCTCCCTGTGTCCTGTGGGCTCTGGGACTAGATAAACTCCACCTGGATAGCAGATGAGTGCAGCTTAATGAACACAGCACCCAGTCCCAGCCCTGAGAACACAGGCACTAGGGCAGCCCTGTCTGGAGACCCTCCTCTGGCTTGGGCACTCATGCCAAATGGATGGGTCCCACAGACACTCCTGGTGGCCAAAAAGTGCTGCCACCTCTGCCTTGACTTGTGGAGAGAATTTGGAGGGGCAAATAATTGCACAAAACCACATATTATTCTGCCTTGAAATTTCTCTTCTGAGCCCCCCAAAGCCCCACAGCTGGAGAGGTTATTTATGTTAACCTCGTATTTAGAAATTAAGCTCCGATTTAGAAATTAAGGATTGTAATTTAGCATTAACCCAGATGTCAAGACATAATGAGACACACTGTGGGGGAAATTGGATTCCATATTGCCAAAGACCCATTTTATTTATAATAACCAGCCACTCACATCCTGCCAATATTGATGGATCATATGTTTAAAATTTTGATAGCTCATTCATTTCTATAATTACATTTATTTCAAATTAAATAAGTCTTGCACACCCTTCATATACAAAGAGACAAAATTAATTTGTGGATCAGAATTAACCTGCCATTCAACCCCCAGAACTGTCCTTTCTGAAAGCCCTTGAAGAGCGACATTCTGCCATTTCATAGACAATTTGCAAATGAACCATTTTTAACCTGGAAGGGGCTTATTCTGGAGCTTAGAGGGAAGTGTCATTGCAAAGGGGATAGGGTGACTCGCTTATCAACAGGCCTAGATATGGAGATGGGGTCTTTTGCCATAGAGCCGATCTACCTAGAAAACAGCAAAAGTGATCGGAGGACAGCTGTTTGGTGTTGCAGGGAAGGTGTGATCATTGGCATTGGTACCCAGTACTCTAGTTACTGGTGAGTGACCTTGAGCAGGATTCACACAACTGCCCTTTACTGAGCAGTGAAGAAATGCCCACTGCTTGCTGCCTGCCCACACCCCTGGCCAGGGCCTATGTCCTGGCCACAACTGATTTGACAGGTGGGTAGAGTCAAAGGCAATGTGGCCAATACACTGGGCATGGAGACCTGTGGAATGATGGGCTGTGTGAACGATGTTGAGGGATTCAAACAGCCCTTCCTGTGTGGTCACCCTGAGTCTACACCATGCACACTGTGGGGACACTGGCCTGCAGAAAGGATGGAGTCACCTGCAGAGGAGGACACAAGTGGAACTGGGCAGAAGAGAGAGAAAGAGATTGGAGAGAGATGGAGAGAGAGCCCTTTGCCCTTGACTCTGACTCTAGCCCCGCTGCCCACCAGCTGTCCTTGCTTTCTTGTTCTTGGCCATCAGAACTTGTTCTGCATTTGATCAGGACACCTTCTTTTCTGATCCACTGGAAAAGACCCTGATGCTAGGAAAGATTGAAGGCAAAAGAGAAGAGGGCAGCAGAGGATGAGATGGTTAGATAGCATCACCAACTCAATGGACACGAACTTGAGTAGACTCCAGGAGATAGTGGAGGACAGGGAAGCCAGGGGTGCTGCAGTCTATTGGGTCCCAAAGACTCAGACACAAGTTAGTGACTGAACAACAACAACCTTCTTGTGAGCTGGAAGACTGAGAGGCCTCCACTCTAAGCCAAGCCTCAGATTCAGGGCAAGGTCTCTGCCTCCGTGAACACATCCTCTAGGGCAGGAGTCGTCATGAGTGCCACAGTGTTCCCTGGCTACGGCCCAGGGTGCCCACCCCTCTCTGAGCTTCAGTGCTGTGCTCTGCCACGTGGACCTAACACTTTCCTTGCAGGAGCTGTGCAAAGATAAGGGTAATGTGTATGAAACATTAGTCCAGTGCTTGTACATTATAAGTGCTTCCCAAGTGGCAGAAGAAAAAAGATAAGGCTGTCAACAAAAAGATATTCAGGGAAGGGAGATCCTGATGAAGGCCTCTGAATCTGGGACGCGAAGGAAGCAAAAGTGGAAAGCAACTCCTGGATGTGGCCAGGACAAGAGATGAGAAACCTGACAGGTCCCAGCGTGATGGCAGAATGTGGGAAAGAGAGTAGGGTATCACTGAGGTCTCAGATGTGGCTCTAGAGAAAGATCTGACCATGGAGTGGCTAGGATGGTGTACGAATTTTCACAAGTTAGAGTTAGGGTCCTGGAGTGCGGGGCTGAGGTAACTGTAAAAGTAAATCCATGAGACCTGCCAGGGGTCCTGAAACAGCATAGAGAAGTCCCTGGAAGACAGGGTGAGGACTCCGTTCTATCCTAGGACTGTCATGGGTGGTCAAGATGGAGCCCACAGACTGTGGCGAGAGAGCACTCATGCCCTGAACCTGAGCATAAGTCTGGACAGGACAAGACATCCCTTATATGAGTACCAGGAAGATGGCCCTGAGACAAAAACACCCTCCCTCAGGACATCTGCTTAATCTCCTCTCCCTCCCCCAGTTCATCCTGGTCACAGGTGTGTTGGGAGTTGTGCGCTGGGGGAAATTCTGAATTTAGTTTTAAATCCACAATAGCTAAGAAATCTCTAATTTTGACTCAGTTTACTCCTAGGAGACTAGGAGGCATTCAACAGAACAGATCTCGGCATTAGAAATTAAGTGACGCTCAGACATAGAGAACAGAATTGTGGTTGCTAAGGGTGGGAGTAGTGGGGAAAGGATAGATTCGAAGTTTGGGATTAGCAAAAGCAAACTGCTATATAAAAAATAGATAAACAACAAGGTCCTACTGTATCGCAAAAGGAGCTATTCAATATGTTCAATATCCTATGGTAAATCATATGGAAAAGACTATGAAAAAGAATGTATAAATATGTGTAATTGAATCACTCTTCTGTATAGCAGAAATTAATACATTGCAAATCAGCTATACTTAATACAATTTTTTAAAATTTATAAAGAAAAGCAATGAACTTAAAAAAATCTAAATGCCCCTGCCTCCGCAAAAAAGAAATTAAATGATGCTAGCTAAATAGGGAGATTCGCTCTTATATACTTGAATCTTATAAATGTGAAATTTAGTCCCTGGAACTGGCATTTCACAGTCCCACTCTCTCCCCAGGAGAATGAGGAGACTCTCCAGTGCTTGGGAACCATGTCTAACAGGAGAATCTTCAGGGAGACATGTGACCGTCTCCAAAGGCTGGCCCGTGGCAAAGGAAATAGGTGTTTCCTCTTCAGGGTTGAGGATGTTAGTAGTTTTGGGAGGGGAACTCGTCATCAATTCAGGCTGAGCGATAAAGGTCTCCTGGCGTCAAACTCTCTGTCTTGGGTGGATGGATGGCCCTGGCATGGAGGATCATATTAGGGGCTGCAAAGGAAAAAAAGATGTCTAGATCCCCTCTGACTTGGAGGTGGACACCTGCCTACCCAGAGCTGCTGTCCTTTGCACAGCTCTAGAATGAAAAGGTGAAGAAAATCCAAGGCCAGGGACTTCCCTGTGGTCCAGTGGTTAAAGCTCCCCTTTCCAGTGCAGGGGCTGTGAATCTGATCAGTGGTTGGGGAGCTAAGATTCCACATGCCAAGGGGTAAAAAAAGCAAAACATGAAACAGAAGCAATACTGTCACAAAAAATGGTCCACAGCAACAACAACAAAACTCTTTAAAAAAAATCCAAGGCCAGACCCTGGGGACTCCCAGATCCTGAGTGCCTACAGGGCTCAGTGCAGCAGGGAAAGTGACATTCCTTAACCCCCTCCTGCAATCTCCACAACAAACCAATGATAGTGGGAGTTATCATCTTGATTTTACAGTTGACAAAACCATTTCAATGGGAGTAATGAACCTGCCCAAGGTTACGCCCTTACTAAGCAGCAGAATCAAAATGAAATCACATCCCTTGTGCCCTTCCCAAACATCCCAGATGTCGCTGCTGCTGTTGCTGTTGCTGCTGCTAAGTCGCATCAGTCATCAGTCGTGTCTGACTCTGTGCAATCCCATAGACGGCAGCCTACAAGGCTCCGCCATGCCTGGGATTCTCCAGGCAAGAACACTAGAGTGGGTTGATATTTCCTTCTCCAATACATGAAAGTGAAAAGTGAAAGTGAAATCAATGTCATGTCTGACTCAGCGACCCCATGGACTGCAACCTACCAGGCTCCCCTGTCCATGAGATTTTCCAGGCAAGAGTACTGGAGTGGGGTGCCAAAACAATCTTTATTCTAAGAAGAAACATTTCAGAACAATAAACATTTAAAACCTCTTTATAGTGTTCTTGCCTTGAGAACCCCATGAACAGTATGGAAAGGCAAAATGACAGGATACTGAAAGAGGAACTCCCCAGGTCAGTAGGTGCCCAATATGCTACTGGAGATCAGTGGAGAAATAACTCCAGAAAGAATGAAGGAATGGAGCCAAAGCAAAAACAATACCCAGCTGTGGATGTGACTGGTGATAGAAGCAAAGTCCGATGTTGTAAAGAGCAGTATTGCATAGGAACCTGGAATGTCAGGTCCATGAATCAAGGCAAACTGGAAGTGGTCAAACAGGAGATGGCAAGAGTGAACGTCGACATTCTAGGAATCAGCGAACTAAAATGGACTGGAATGGGTGAATTGAACTCAGATGACCATTATATCTACTACTGTGGGCAAGAATACCTTAGAAGAAATGGAGTAGCCATCATGGTCAACAAAAGAGTCCATAATGCAGTACTTGGATGCAATCTCAAAAACGACAGAATGATCTCTGTTTATTTCCAAGACAAACCATTCAATATGACAGTAATCCAAGGTTATGCCCCAACCAGTAACACTGAAGAAGCTGAAGTTGAACAGTTCTATGAAGACCTACAAGACCTTTTAGAACTAACACCGAAAAAAGATGTCCTTTTCATTATAGGGGATTGGAATGCAAAAGTAGGAAGTCAAGAAACAGCTGGAGTAACAGGCAAATTTGGCCTTGGAATGCGGAATGAAGCAGAGCAAAGGTTAATAGAATTTTGCCAAGAAAATGCACTGGTCATAGCAAATATCCTCTTCCAACAACACAAGAGAAGACTCTACACATGGATATCACCAGATGGTCAACACCGAAATCAGACTGACTACATTCTTTGCCGTCAAAGATGGAGAAGCTCTATACAATCAGCAAAAACAAGACCGGGAGCAGACTGTGGCTCAGATCATGAACCCCTTATTGCCAAATTCAGACTTAAATTGAAGAAAGCAGGGAAAACTGCTAGACCATTCAAGTATGACCTAAATCAAATTCCTTATGATTATACAGTGGAAGTGAGAAATAGATTTAAGGGACTAGATCTGATAGAGTGCCTGATGAACTATGGACAGAGATTTGTGATATTGTACAGGAGACAGAGATCAAGACCATTCCCATGGAAAAGAAATGCAGAAAAGCAAAATGGCTGCCTGGGGAGGCCTTACAAATAGCTATGAAAAGAAGAGAATCAAGATGTGTATAAGAGACAGGGAGTGGGAAGGTGGGGGGGGGTTCAAGATTGGGACATCNAAATTGAAGAAAGTAGGGAAAACCACTAGGCCATTCAGGTATGACCTAAATCAAATCCTTTATGATTATATAGTAGAAGTGACAAACAGATTGAAGGGATTAGATCTGATAGAGTGCCTGAAGAACTATGGATAAAGGTTTGTGACATTGTTCAGGAGGTAGTGATCAAGACTATCTCTAAGAAAAAGAAATGCAAAAGGCAAAATGATTGTCTGAGGAGGCCTTACAAATAGCTGAGAAAAGAAAAGTAAAAGGCAAAGGAGGNGTAGAAGTGACAAACAGATTGAAGGGATTAGATCTGATAGAGTGCCTGAAGAACTATGGATAAAGGTTTGTGACATTGTTCAGGAGGTAGTGATCAAGACTATCTCTAAGAAAAAGAAATGCAAAAGGCAAAATGATTGTCTGAGGAGGCCTTACAAATAGCTGAGAAAAGAAAAGTAAAAGGCAAAGGAGGAAAGGAAAGATATATGCATTTGAATGCAGAGTTCCAAAGAATAGCAAGGAGAGATAAGAAAGCCTTCCTCAGTGATCAATGCAAAGAAATAGAGGAAAACAATAGAATGGGAAAGACTGGAGATCTCTTCAAGAAAATCAGAGATACAAGGCAACATTTTATGCAAAGATGGGCACAATAAAGGACAGAAATCATGTGGACCTAAGAGAAGCAGAAGATATTAAAAGAGGTGGCAAGAATACACAGAAGAACTGTACAAAAAAGAGCTTCACAACCCAGATAATCACCATGGTGTGATCACTCACCTAGAGCCAGACATCCTGAAGTGCGAAGTCAAGTGGGCCTTAGGAAGCATCACTATGAACAAAGCTAATGGAGGTGATGGAATTCCAGCTGAGCTCTTTCAAATCCTAAAAGATGATGCTATGAAAGTGCTACACTCAATATGCCAGCAAATTTGGAAAACTCAGAGGTGGCCACAGGACTGGAAAAGTTCAGTTTTCATTCCAATCCCAAAGAAAGGCAATGCTAAATAATGTTCAAACTACCACACAATTGCACTCATTTCTTATGCTACCAAAGTAACACTCAAAATTCTCCAAGCCAGGCTTCAACAGTACGTGTACCATGAACTTCCAGATGTTCAAGTTGGATTTAGAAAAAGCAGAAGAACCAGAGATCTAATTGCCAACATCCATTGGATCATAGAAGAAACAAGATAATTCCAGAAAAATATCATATCTGCTTTATTGACTATGCCAAAGCCTTTGACTGTGTGGATCACAACTAACTGAAAAATTCTGAAAGAGATGGGAATACCAGACCACCTTACCTGCCTCCTGAGGAACCTATATGCAGATCAAGAAGCAACTATTAGAACTGGACATGGAACAACAGACTGGTTCCAAATTAGGAAAGGAGTACGTTAAGGTTGTATATTGTCACCCTGCTTATTTAACTTTTATGCAGAGTACATCATGAGAAACACTGGGCTGGAAGAGGCACAAGCTGGAATCAAGATTGCAGGGAGAAATATCAATCACCTCAGATATGCAGATGACACCACCCTATGGCAGAAAGCTAAGAACTAAAGACCCTCTTGATGAAGTTGAAAGAGGAGAGTGGAAAAGCTGGCCTAAAACTCAGCATTCAGAAAATGAAGACCATGGCATCTGATCCCATCACTTCATGGCAAATAGATGGGGAAACAATGGAAACAGTTGACAAACTCTTTTTTTTTGGTGTCCAAACTCACTGCAGATGATGACTGCAGCCATGAAATTAAAAGACACTTGCTCCTTGAAAGGAAAGCTATGACCAACCTAGATAGCATATTAAAAAGCAGAGACATTACCACGAAAGGTCCATGTAGTCAAAACTATGGTTTTTCCAGTAGTTATGTGTGGATGTAAGAGGTAGACTATAAAGAAAGCTGAACACCGAAAAATTGATGCTTTTGAACTGTGGTGTTGGAGAAGACTCTTGAAAGTCCCTTGGACTTCAAGGAGATCAAACCAGTCCATCCTGAAGGAATTCAGTCGTAAATAGTCATTGGAAGGACTGAGGCTGAAGCTGAAACTCCAATACTTTGGTCATCTGATGTGAAAAACTAACTCATTGGAAAAGACCCTGATGCTGGGAACGATCGAAGGCGGGAGGAGAAGGGGATGACAGAAGATGAGATGGTTGGATGGCATCACCAACTCAATGGACATGAGTTTAAATAAGCTTTGGGAGTTGGTGATGGACAAGGAAGCCTGGTGTGCTGCAGTCCACAGGGTTGCAGAGTCGGACACGACTGAGTGAATGAACTGAACTGATCCATTTTACATATGGTAGTATATATGCTTCCACGCTACTCTCTCCTTTCACCTCACCCTGTCCTTCCTCCCTGAACCCGTGTCCATAAGTCTGTTCTCTATGTCTGCATCTCTACTGCAAATAGGTTCATCAGTACCATCCTCCTAGATTCCATATATATACGTCAACTATGGTATTTGTCACTGTATGTTAGGCTCTAGGTTCATCTACCTTATTAGAACTGACTCAGATGCATTCCTTCTGTGGCTGAGTAGTATTCCATTGTGTACATGCACCACAGCTGCTTTATCCTTTCATCTGTTGATGCACATCCAGGTTGCTTCCAAATTCTAGCTATTGGAAATCGTGCTTCGGTGAACACTGGGGTACATGTGTCTTTTAAAATTAGTTTTCGCAGGGTATAAGCCTAGAAGTGGTACTGCTGGGTTGTATGGTAGTTTTATTCTAGTTTTTTAAGCAGTCTCCATACTGTCTTCCATAGATGGCTGTATCAATATACATTCCCACCAGCAGTGCAAGAGGGTTCCCTTTTCTCCACACCCTCTCCAGCACTTGTTTGTAGATTTTCTGATGATGGCCATTCTGACCAGTGTGAGGTGATATCATTTCATTGTAGCTTTGATTTGCATTTCTCTAATAATAAGTGATGTTGAAAATTTTTTTCATGTGCTTGTTAGCCACGAGTCTTCTTTGGAGAAATGTCTGTTTAAGTCTTTTGCCCACTTTTTGATTAGGTTGTTTTTTTTTTTTTCTGGTATTGAGTTGCGTGAGTTGTTTGTATATTTTGGAAATTAATCCCTTGTCAGTTGTTTTATTTGCTATTATTTTCTCCCATTCTGAGGGCTGTTTTTTCACCTTGTTTATAGTTGCCCTCATTGTACAACATCTTTTAAGTTTAATCAGGTCCCACTTATTTTCATTTTCATCTCCATTGCTCTAGGAGGTGGGTCATAGAGGATCTTGCTATGGTTTATGTCATACGGTGTTCTGTCTATGTTTTCTTCTAAGAGTTTTATAGTTTCTGGTTTTATATTCAGGTCTTTAGTTCATTCTGAGTATACAGTGGGGAAAAGATAGTCTCTTCAATAAATGGTGCTGGGAGAACTGGAAAACTACGTGCAAAAAAATGAAATTAGAACACTTCCTAAAACCATATGCATGCGTCTTTTTGAATTGTGGTTTTCTCAGGGTATATGCCCCAGTAGTAGGATTCCTGGATCATATGGTAACTTTTACTCTCTCTAATCTTATGGCTGGTGTTTCTGACCTGCATCCCCCAATCTTTCAAAAGTCACTTCATTAACACAATGAAAGATACTTTTGCTGCTCTAAAAACAGAAAATTCTGAGGGTTTTAGGAGTCCAAAGCCAGAAAAGGGGCTGAAGACCAAATATACATTTCTGATTATAAATCACAGTACCACACCCAGGAAGGATCCCTTTGGGTCCCCCCACATCCTCAGCATCCCTTTGGATATGTAGCTCTACCCTCAGGGATGACACCCCTTCAGATTCAAGCCTCCTATTCTTGGGCAGGGTCTGTCTATTTACTTTGCAACTCCAGAATAGCCCCGAAGTATTCTAAAATAAAAGATTAACTTTAGCACCAAAGCTGAATACTGCCTTTCCTTTAAATGTAAAACCCCTGGCAGTATAGACATAGTGGTCTCTGCGGCTTCTAGCTATTAAGGTACCAGAATTGTTGGGTGCATTAGTCACTGTGTTGTGAGCCTTGGGAGCTTGATTCCTCTGGAGGTGGGTGCAAGTGGTCACCGTAAATTCACGTGCGGAAGGCTGAGGAGATTTGCTGAAAGGAACTCACCTCGAGGAAAGAGAAGTTCAGTTGCGGGGGTGTGGCTGGGCGCGGGATTGGGTGAAGAGGCTTGGGAGCTGAGAGCACAGCTTTGCAACATTGTGCCTGGGTCCATTGGAGAGGGTGATTCAGGGGAACAGCAGCTCTTTATAGCAATGGTAATAACCAAACCAGAAGAGCTGATATTTTTGGTTAGAGACACAATGTTGAAGAGGCTCAGCTAGCATTAAGCTCAGTTTAACACTTGGGGGACGCTGGTAAAGGAAGCCATTAATTCTTTGGGAAATATCTTTAAGATAGTCTCAAAGTATCAGCAGGCTCAGCTGTGTGGGCCTGTGATCTATGCCATCACCCAGGACCCTGCACTCACAAGGGTCCTGTGCTTGATTTAATGCTGCCACTGTCTTGATATTCTTAATTTTACTTTTTTTTTTTTGCATGGGACCCTATTTATCATTTTGCTCCAGTCCGTGCAATTACGTAGCAAGTTCTGGGTGTCAATAAGAGAAGAGGGATGGTGCCGGCACAGTTGCACTTCCTTTGCCAGCAGTAGCTAAAATGTGCTGTCTTGGTGAAACGTTGGAGGCGAGGTCTCCTAGCAGTGTTGGCTCAGCTTGTTCTCAGCTCAGCATCAGCAAGGCATCTGTCTTTGAAGGCAGTGGGTGACAGGGACTTGGCTTGGGCAACAGTGCCGTTAATAGGTGGCATGAGCTACGGCGGAAGCTGTAAGATTCTTGCAGGTAGCTCTTCAGTCTAGAGATGGTTCAAAAGAGTAGTTCAAGAAAGGAGAATTTGGCATCCCGGTGAGCACAGGACATACCCCCAGGGATGACTTTAAAGGGCAAAGTGTGGTGGTCCTGGTCCCCAAAGCCTGTGGCGATTGGAGCCAGAGACAGACTTCTAAAAATTTCATTTTTATCCCAAGACTGGTGCAGCTTGGGGAAACAGGTGTGACACATGAAAAATGTAGATTCCAATACAGATCTGTTCACTAAATTCTGCAGCTGATCCTTTGTCGTTGTCTCTAAGTTGTGTCCGACCCCATGGACACCAGGCTCCCCTGTCCTTCACTGTCTCCCAGTGTTTGCTCAAATACATGTCCGTTGAGTTGGTGATGCTGATCTTTACCAGACCCTAGAAAAGGGGGGTCCTCTAACCCATTGCTATATTTGTAGTGGGGATAAACATAGTTCACTAGTGGTCAGACAGTAAAGAATCTGCCTGCAATGCGGGAGATGTGGGTTTGATCCCTGGCTTGGGAAGATCCCCTGGAGAAGGGAATGGCTACCCAGTCCAGTATTCTTGCCTGGAGAATTCCAAGGACAGAGGGGTCAGGTGGGCTGCAATCTATGGGGTCCCAAAGACTTGGGCACAACTGAGCAACTAGCACTTTCAAACATAGTCCTAGACTCTAGGCCAATATGAATGAGTAATGACAGTAATACCAGTTTTTGATCATATCTGTTATTGTTTCAAGGCGTTTTCATAAACTTTGACATAAATGAGCAAGAGAACTAACCTGTGAGGCAGGTCAGGTAGGGACTATGCCCGGTGAGGCTAAAAACATCAGCTGACGTGCACACTGGGACCCTGCAGGTGGAATGTGGGTGAGTGTGTTTTTGACTCTCCAGACTGGTTAGGGGAGTGCTTTCTTTATTTTGGCAACATGGAACCCGGAATAGAAACTGGGGCACAAAGAATACATTGAATAAATCTTTGCCAGTTTCACTGAACTTTAAGTGAAATGAGAGTGTGTGGAATCCAGTACCTAGTTTTCTGGTTGAGACTTGATGACCCAAAGAACTGGAATGCTTCATGCGTGGGGAGTGAGGTCTTAAGAAACACTGTGGCAGCAAAAACTAACACAGTGTTGTCAAGCAATCAGACTCCAATACAAAATAAGTGAAAAAATGAATTTACAACAAAACTCAAAAATAACAAAGACTAGAAAAACCATGTAAAACTGAGAAATGAGGCAAAGAATGCTGCATACCTTTTCAAAATCGTACTAGTCACTTTAGGCATCGTCTAACACACCTGCTAAATCATCTGATACTGAGAGATAAGATTTTAGGTTGCGATTTCCTACTGATTAGGGCCCAGAGTCCATAAAATTAATGTTAAGTTGTGGATTTTTGTCTTGAATAGATGAAAATGATTTTGTCTTTTAGAAAAGATAACCTGAAAGCTTACAGCTGATTTATCTCGTACAACATTGACCAGAAGGCTTATTTTAGCATTCTTTTTTTCCTTTAATTATGTATTTACCCATCCTATCTTCCTTGGAATCAGCTCTAATATTCTACTGATTCTCTTATTAATGAGTTAAGTATGTCTTTGTGTTAAACTTCTTGAAATTTATACTTTGATAGTTCAAACCTGTATTACTAAAATATTGCTTGGACTGAGTTATATTTTAGATTTTTTAAAAATGTGACTATGTTAAAAATCAGATTTGTCCATTACTATTCTGTTCTTTGGTACATATAATTATAAATCAAGAAATAGTTTTTGACAGCTGTAATCACATCAGCATTGCATCAATACATTGGATGTTATCTTTCACAGTACCATGTATTCCTAAAAACCTTCATTATGAAGAATTTTGAGCCTGTATAAAAATGGACAGAATAGTAAAACAAGCCTCAATGAAACCATCATATAGCTTCAGTATTTATTAACCTATTAGCCAATCTTGACCTTTTTATCCTTCCATTTACTGTTAATTTGAAGCATTCTAAGATATATCACCTTATCTATAAATATATTCTTAAATTATTATATGAAAGTAATTATCAATATATCCAATTTAAAATGCTTATGTACTCAGTTTTGTCAGATGAAGCAAAATGTCTGTCTTGGGAATTCCCTGGCAATACAGTGGTTGGGACTTGGCACTGTCACTGTGGAGATTCTGTGTTTGATCCCTGGCTGGAAGATTAACATCCTCAAAGCCACATGACTCAGGCAAATAAAAAAAAAAAAAAAAAAAAACTGTCTTTTTTTCAGTTGATATCACATGAACATATCTCTCTCACTGTCACTAGAAAACATTGCCTAGAAAAGATTCACTAATAAATAAATCTGATTTTAAAACTATACATATTACATATGTATGTAACACGATCAAACATGGTCATGTTGATTTAAATATTTTTGTTTATTTTAAATTTTTAGGTAATAAAGACTAAGGGTAAAGGTAGGCAAAAAAAGATGAAACAAAAAGAGGAACTAATCTGCAGTTTCTTAACTTACAAGGTAGACTAGGTAGCTGCTGCTGCTAAGTCACTTCAGTTGTGTCTGACTCTCCCCATAGGCGGCAGCCCACCAGGCTCCCCCATCCCTGGGATTCTCCAGGCAAGAACACTGGAGTGGGCTGCCATTTCCTTCTCTAGTGCATGAAAGTGAAAAGTGAAAGTGAAGTTGCTCAGTCCTGTCCGACTCTTCACAACCCCATGGACTGCAGTCCACCAGGCTCCTCTGTCCATGGGATTTTCCAGGCAAGAGTACTGAGAGTGGGGTGTCATTGCCTTCTCCGAGTTAACATTGGGGGGAGTCAAATATTCAACCATGAGGGCAGCCAGCATGCCTAAACCAGCAGTGTAAGAGTAGCAGAGTTAAGGGAGATACAGAGCATGATTGTGTGGGATCAAGTCCTGGTCCTCCCAGGAAGCAGCTGTGTAACACTCAACAGCTTAACCTGTCTGTGTCCTCATCCACAAAAGAGAGAAATCGCAGTACCAACTTTGTTTGGAGGTTGTTAGGTTGTTATAAGGATTTAGTGATATTTCTAAACCTCAAAGAACTTGACACATGGCAAGGACCAAGAAGATATTAATAACAAGAGGGAATGATGCTCATTTTTTCAGATTGTCTTCCAGATCTCACCCAGACTTGTAATTTACATTCTCATGATTATAGTGGGCATACAGTTATGTAATCTGTTTTTGTTTCCTGTCTGTAATTTGTCTTTTTTCAAATTACTATTATATATACTCTCCTATGTGTTGAATTAGCTTTCACAATAATAATGCTATTTAATATTTCATAGTGATGGGGCCTGCTTTGTTAACCTCTTACTCTAGTACACGTGTCCACTCAGTTTCTAAGTTGTGTTTGACTCTTTGTGGCCCCATGGACTGTAGCCCGCCAGGCTCCTCTGTCTGTGATATTTCCCAGGCAAGAATATTGGAGTGGGTTGCCAATTTCTTCTCTAGAGGATCTTTCCAACCCAAGGATTGAACCGGCATCTCCTGCATCGGCAGGTAGATTATTTAGGTTATTTCTGTTTTTGTTGTTCAGTCACTAACTCGTGTCTGACTCTTTGCGACCACATAGACTGCAGCATGCCAGATTTCCCTGCCCTTCACTATCTCCCAGAGTTTACTCAAATTTACGTCCATTGAGTCAGTGATACCATCCAACCATTTCACCCTTTGTCATCCCGTTCTCCGACTGCCTTCAATTTTTCCCAGCATCAGGGTCTTTTCAAATGAGTCAGCTCTTCGCATCAGGTGGCCAAAGTTTTGGAGCTTCAGCTTTGGCATCAGTCTTTCCAGTGACTATTCAGGACTGATTTCCTTTAGGATTGACTGGTTTGATCTCCTTGCAGTCCAAGGGACTCTCAAGAGTCTTCTCCAACAGCACAGTTCAAAAGCATCAGTTTTTGGGTGGTCAGCCTTCTTTATGGTCCAACTCTTTGCCTATACATGACTACAGGAAAAACATAGCCTTGTCTATATGAACCTTTGTTGGCAAAGTAATGCTTCTTTCTGCTTTTTAATATGCTGTCTAGGTTTGTCATAGCTTTTCTTCCAAAGAGCATGTGTCTTAATTTCATGGCTACAGTGTCTGCAGGGATTTTGAAGCCCAAGAAAATAAAGTCTGTCAGTGTTTCCATTATTTCCCCATTTATTTGTCATGAAGTGATGGGATCAGATGCCATGATCTTCGTTTTCTGAATGTTGAGCTTTAAGCCAACTTTTTCACTCTCCTCTTTCAACTTCATCAAGAGACTCAAGGTTTCCCTTCGCTTTCTGACATAAGGTAGTGTCATCTGCATATCTGAGGTTATTGATATTTCTCCTGGCAATCTTGTGCTTCATCCAGTCTGGCATTTCTCATGATGTATTCTGCATATAGGTTAAATAAGCAGGGTGACAATACGTACTCCTTGACATACTCCTTTCCCAATTTGGAACCAGTCTGTTGTCCCACAGTTTGTTGTGATCCACATAGTCAAATGCTTTGGCATAGTCAATAAAGCAGAAGTAGATTTTTCTGGAATTCCCTTGCTTTTTTGATGATCCATAGATGCTGGCAATTTGATTTCTGGTTTCTCTCCCTTTTCTAAATCCAGCTTGAACATCTGGAAGTTCACAGTTCATGTACTGTTGAAGCTTGGCTTGAAGAATTTTGAGCATTACTTTGGTAGCATGTGAAATAAGTGCAATTGTATGGTAGTTTGAGCATTCTTTGGCATTGCCTTTCTTTGGGATTGGAATGAAAACTGACCTTTTCCAGTCCTGTGGCCACCTCTGAGTTTTCCAAATTTGCTGGCATATTGAGTGTAGCACTTTCATAGCATCATCTTTTAGGATTTGAAAGAGCTCAATTGGAATTCCATCACCTCCACTAGCTTTGTTCATAGTGATGCTTCCTAAGGCCCACTTGACCTTGCATTCCAGGATGTCTGGCTCTAGGTGAGTGATCACACCATGGTGATTATCTGGGTCGTGAAGCTCTTTTTTGTACAGTTCTTCTGTGTATTCTTGCCACCTCTTTTAATATCTTCTGCTTCTCTTAGGTCCATACGATTTCTGTCCTTTATTGTGCCCATCTTTGCATGAAATGTTCCCTTGGTATCTCTAATTTTCTTGAAGAGATCTCCAGTCTTTCCCATTCTATTGTTTTCCTCTATTTCTTTGCATTGATCACTGAGGAAGGCTTTCTTATCTTTCCTTGCTATTCTTTGGAACTCTGCATTCAGATGCTTATATCTTTCCTTTCCTCCTTTGCCTTTCGCTTTTCTTCTTTTCTTAGCTATTTGTAAGGCCTCTCCAGACAGCCATTTTGCCTTTTGCATTTCTTTTTCTTGGGGATGGTCTTGATCACTGCCTCCTGAACAATGTCATGAACCTTTGTCCATAGTTCTTCAGGCACTCTGTCTATCAGATCTAATCCCTTCAATCTGTCACTTTCATTGTAAGGGATTGATTTAGGTCATACCTGAATGGCCTAGTGGTTTTCCTTACTTTCTTCAAGTCTGAATTTGGCAATAAGGAGTTCATGATCTGAGCCACAGTCAGCCCCTGTCTTGTTTTTGCTGACTTNCTTCAGGCACTCTGTCTATCAGATCTAATCCCTTCAATCTGTCACTTTCATTGTAAGGGATTGATTTAGGTCATACCTGAATGGCCTAGTGGTTTTCCTTACTTTCTTCAAGTCTGAATTTGGCAATAAGGAGTTCATGATCTGAGCCACAGTCAGCCCCTGTCTTGTTTTTGCTGACTTTATAGAACTTCTCCATCTTTGGCTGCAGAGAATATAATCAATCTGATTTTGGTATTGACCATCTGGTGATAGCCATGTGTAGAGTCGTCTCTTGTGTTATTGGAATAGGGTGTTTGCTATGACCAGTGCGTTCTCTTGGCAAAACTCTGTTAGCCTTTGCCCTGCTTCATTTTGTACTCCAAGGCCAAACTTGTCTGTTACTCCAGGTATCTCTTGACTTCCTACTTTTTTATTCCAATTCCCTATGATGAAAAAGACATATTTTTTGGTGTTAGTTCTAGAAGGTCTTTTAGGTCTTCATAGAACCATTCAACTTCAGCTTCTTCAGCATCAGTTGTTGTGGCATAGACTTGAATTACTGTAGTATTGAATGATTTGCCTTGGAAAAGAACTGAGATCATTCTGTTGTTTTTGAGATTGCACCCAAATACTGCACTTTGGACTCTTTTGTTGACTATGATGGCTACTCCATTTCTTCTAAGGGATTCTTGCCCACAGTAGTAGATATAACGGCCATCCAAATTAAATTCTCCCATTCCAGTCCATTTTAGTTCACTGATTCCTAAAATGTTGATGTTCACTCTTGCCATCTCTTGTTTGACCACTTACAATTTACCTTGACTCATGGAGCTAACATTCCAGGTTCCTATGTAATGTTGTTCTTTATAGCATCAGACTTTACTACCATCACCAGTCATATCTACAACTGGGCATGGTTTCCGCTTTGGCTCAGCCTCTTCATTCCTTTGTAGCTGTTTCTCTGCTCTTCTCCAGTAGCATATAGGCACCTACTGACACGGGAAGTTCATCTTTTAGTGTCATATCTTTTTTCTTTTCCCTAATGTTCCTGGGGTTCTCAAGGCAAGAATGATGAAGTGGTTTGCTATTACCTTCTCCAGTGGACCACGTATGTCAGAACTCTCCACCATGACCCATCTATCTTGGTGGCCCCACATGGCTTGGCTCATAGTTTCACTGAGTTAGACAAGGCTGTGATCCATGTAACCAGTTGGTTAGTTTTCTGTGGTTTTAATTTTCACATTGTCTGCCCTCTGATGGATGAGAATGAGATGCCTGTGGAAACCTCCTGATGGCAGGGACTGGCCGTGGCAAAACTGGGTCTTGCTCTGGTGGGCAAGACCATGCTCAGTAAATCTTTAATCCAATTTTGTGCTGATGGATGAAGCTGTGTTCCCTGTCTGGGAATCCAGACAGGGAACACAGCTCTGGCCTCAGGTCAGACTACAGAGAGTGATTTCTAGAGTCTTGCTATTATACAAAAGTTAGATCTTTTTAAATGAATGACAGAGAAAAAGAGGCGCCAGGAATGTGTAGGGGACATCAAAAAGGGGGAAAGGGCTATTGATGAGGAAGGTAGAAAAAGTGTTCCTAAATACCCCCACTCTCATCTCTGTAAAAGCAGAAAAATATAGGTGCTGCAAAAACAGTAACAGAGTTTGAGATGGTTAACAGAGGCCTTAGAGGTCAAAGCCACTGAACCCGGAACCAGAAGATGTGTCTTAGTATGGGGACCCCAGCCCCTGTGCATCCCGGTGGTCTCACCAAGGTCCAGGGACCCCCACCTGCCACACAGGATGATAGGAACCTGGAGATCAGCCAAAACACTGAACATCAAAAGGATTGCTCTGGCTCCCAAACCTGCCATCCAGGAGGAGTTGGTAAATTACTTCAGGAACAATTTCACTGTTTCTTGGAGCAGTGGGGTGACAGGAGAGAGAGAGGGATTGTGCAACCCATGAATAATCCAGAACTGAAACAGAGAGGCATATAGCCCTCTCCTCTGACAGCTGACCCAGGGAGGCTGAGCTCCAGTGGATTTACCTGAGGCTGGCCAGGACCTCTGTCCTACGGTGTCTAGGAAACTGCCTTTGGCATAAATTCTAGAAATGGCAAATCTCTGCTGAAATCTCTGGGCATCCCTGGTGGCTCACTGGTAAAGAATCTGCCTGCAATGCAGGAGGCCCAGGTTCAATAGCTGGGGAAGATCCCCTGGAGGAGGGAATGGCAACCTAATCCAGTATTCTTGCCTGAAGAATCCCATGGACAGATGAGCCTGTTAGGCTCAGACTGTGGGGTCACAAAAGAGCCAGGCATGACTTAGCGAATAAACAGCAACCACTCTGAAACCTTTGGTTCCAGTCCTCTAGGTGCTGGCCTTGCCACACCCTTTCCACGATCTGCTCACAGGAAAGTGAGGTTAGTGAACCCTAATGATTTACAGTGCAGACAAGAGAAGCTCTCACTGAGTACCATTTTTTTTTTAAAGTAGTGAAGTTATTTGTAAAAATACATGCATAACTCACATAACTCTGTAGGTGATTTGCTTTTCTTCTGTAGAAAATAAGCTTCATACCATCAAATCAGACTAATGTGAGACTTTATCTTTTCTCGGGCTTGCTACTCCACACAAAAAGGAGCCTGGGGGTAGGGAGGAGGGAGTTGGAAGGTCCCGGATAATTTCCCCACTTCTGCTTCTCTTCCTTCTCCTTTCTCTCCTCTTGCTAGAATACTTACTGTGTTTTTAAAACTTTTTAGATTGTAATAAAAATATATTCAAACTGCTTTTATTTTTTAACTAAATAAATACATTCAGGCTAACAGAAAAGTTGCCAAAATAGTACCCCAAATCCCATGTATGTTTCATTTCGCTAAATGTTAGTATTTCACTACTTTTGCTTTGTTGGTTTTTCTCCCTCTCTTATCCCAACTCCCTGGACACACAAAAGCACTTATGCTTTTTTTCTGGGCATCATTTGAGAACAGGTTACTTACTCATGAGGCTTCCCTGGTGGCTCTGCAGTAAAAAATCTGCCTGGAAATGCAGGAGACACGGGCTTGATCCTTGAGTCAGGAAGATCCCCTGGAGAAGGTAATGGCAACCCACTCCAGTACTCCTACCTGGAGAATTCCATGGATAGAGGAGCCTGGCGGGCTACAGACCATGGGATCGCAAGGAGTTGGATATTACCATACAACAATAATGTATACCCCCTGATCATCAAGGCTGTATATTGTCACACTGCTGATTTAACTTATATGCAGAATACATCATGAGAAACGCTGGGCTGGAGGAAACATGAGCTGGAATCAAGATTGCTGGGAGAAATATCAATTACCTCAGATATGCAGATAACACCACCCTTATGGCAGAAAGCAAAGAAGAACTACAGAGCCTCTTGATGAAAGTGAAAGAAGAAAGTGAAGAAAGTTATCTTAAAACTCAACATTCAGAAAACTAAGATCATGGCATCCAGTCACATCCCTTCATGACAAATAGATGGGGAAACAATGGAAACGGTGACAGACATTGTTTTGGGGGGCTCCAAAATCATGGCAGATGGTGATTGCAGCCATGAAATAAAAAGACGCTTACTCCTTGGAAGGAAGTTATGACTAACCTTGCTGCTGCTGCTGCTGCTAAGTTGCTTCAGTCATGTCCGACTCTGTGCGACCCCTTACACAGCAGCCCACCTGGCTCCCCCGTCCCTGGGACTTTCCAGGCAAGAACACTGGA
>SJYA01000303.1:795100-824202 GCA_006410615.1 Neotragus moschatus | reverse complement strand
GAAGAATTGATGCTTTTGAACTATGGTGTTGGAGAAGACTCTTGAGAGTCCCTTGGACTGCAAGGAGATCCAACCAGTCCACCCTAAAGGAGATCAGTCCTGGGTGTTCATTGGAAGGACTGAAGCTGAAACTCCAATACTTTGGCCACTTGATGTGAAGAGTTGACTCATTTGAAAAGACCCTGATGCTGGGAAAGACTGAGAGCAGGAGGAGAAGGGGACGACAGAGGATGAGATGGCTGGATGGCATCACCAACTCGATGGACCTGGGTTTGGGTGAACTCCAGGAGTTGGTGATGGACAGGGAGCCCTGGCGTGCTGTGGTTCATGGAGTTGCAAAGAATCAGACACGACTGAGTGGCTGAACTGAACTGAACTGAACAAAATAAAGTCTGTCACTGTTTCCATTGTTTCCTCATCTATTTGCCATGAAGTGATGGGATCAGATGCTATGATCTTAGTTTTCTGAATGCTGAGTTTTAAGCCAACTTTTTCACTCTCTTCTTTCGCTTTCATCAAGCGGCTCTTTATAACTCTTCAATTTCTGCCAAAGGGTGGTGTCATCTGTGTTTCTGAGGTTATTGATATTTCTCCCAGCAATCTTGATTCTAGCTTGTGCTTCATCCAGCCTGGCATTTCTCAATGTACTCTGCATAGAAGTTAAATAAGCAGGGTGACAATGTACAGCCTTGACATATTCCTTTCCTGACTTGGAACCAGCCTGTTGTTCCATGTCTGGTTCTAACTGTTGCTTCTTGACCTGCATACAGATTTCTCAGGAGGCAGGTTAGGTGGTCTGGTATTCCCATCTCTCTCACAATTTTCCAGTTTGTTGTGATCTACACAGTCAAAGACTGTGGAGTAATCAACAAAGCAAAAGGAGATGTTTTTCTGGAACTCTCTTGTTCTTTTGATGATTCAATGGATGTTGGCAATTTGATCTCTGCCTTGTCAAAATCCAGCTTGGACATCTGGAAGTTCATGGTTCATATACTGCTGAAGCCTGGCTTGGAGAATTTTAAGCATTACTTTGCTAGCATGTGAGATGAGTACAATTGTGCGATAGTTTGAACCTCCTTTAGATTGCCTTTCTTTGGGTTTGGAATGAAAACTGATCATTTCCAGCCCTGTGGCCAGTGCTGAGTTTTCCAAATTTGCTGGCATATTGAGTGTATCAGTTTCACAGCATCATCTTTCAGGATCTGAAATAGCTCAACTGGAATTCCATCACCTCCACTAGCTTTGTTCATAGTGATGCTTCCTCAGGCCCATTTGACTTCACATTCCAGGATGTCTGGCTCTAGGAGGGTGATCATACCATCATGATTATCTGGGTTGTTAAGATCTTTTTTGTATAGTTCTTCTGTGTATTCTTGCCACCTCTTCTTAATATCTTCTGCTTCTGTTAGGTATTAAATGTGTTTTTAATTAACACTAGATTCAAAAAAGCAGAGTTACAGCCCCAATGTTACGTTCAAAACATGATCAAACTGTCAAAAGTACATGAAATCAGTCACATTACACTGTGAATCACAAGTCACAGTTACATTTGTTCTGTGGGTGTGGTAAAAGCAACTCTTTCATCATGATGGAAGAACAACACAGAGACTTCTGACACCTGGTCTGATGTATCTCCCTGCCACCTCTGACCCCCAAGTCCTGCTCGCCTGTCCGCAGCATCTTGTCCACTCTTGTGGACACTTGCATGGCTTCGCCTCCCTGATCCACAGATGCTTTTCTCTACACCCATGAGTCAGTAATCCCAGCACAGTCAGTGTGGCTTCTCCCAGGAGCGGCAGCTCTTTGAGAAGCATGTCCCCATGAGCCCACTGCCATCTCCTTGGGAAACTCCTCACAGCAAGATTGCCAAGCGTCTCTGCCCATTTGCTCATCCCAAGTGGTCACCAAATATTCACTGGACACTGTTGTAGGTTGAAGAGTGACCCCCAAACTGGTGGAAGTCCTGACCTCAGCACCTCAGAATGTGACCTGATTTGGAAACAGGGCCTCTCACGTGTAATTAGTTAAGATGCCTGTAAGTTCAGTCAGTCAGTCGTGTCCAGCTCTTTGAGACCCCATGGACTGTAAGCCCGGCCAGGCTCTTCTGTCCACAGGATTCTCCAGGCAAGAATACTGGAGTAGGTTGCTATTTCTTCCTCCATAGTTGAGATGAAATCATACCAGAGTAGGATGGGCCTCAAAGCCAAATGACCTGTGTCCTTATAAGATGAAGGCCATGTGACCTCTTGGCTTCTGAGACGGCCTGGACTCTGTCTGTGGAATGTGTTTCTCCTTGGGCCTCTCTTGCCTTTTAAGACAGACCATATTCTGTCTATAGAATGTGTATCTATCTAAATAAATCCACTCTTTAAAAAAAAAGTAGAAGAAGACTAAGGCCATGTGAAGACAAAGGCAGCGATCCGAGTGATGTCATGCAAACCAAGGAACATCAAAGATGGCCAGCAACCAACAGAAGCTGCTGCTGCTAAGTCGCTTCAGTCGTGTCCGACTCTGTGCGACCCCATAGATGGCAGCCCACCGGGCTCCCCCATCCCTGGGATAGTCTAGGCAAGAATACTGGAGTGGGTTGCCATTTCCTTCTCCAATGTATGAAAATGAAAAGTCAAAGTGAAGTCGCTCAGTCGTGTCCGACTAGTAGCAACCCCATGGACTGCAGCCCACCAGGCTCCTCTAGTAGAAGCTAGAAAGGCAAAAATAAAAGAAGCTTTATCGCTTTTATAGTTTTCAGGGTAGCTTGTCCCTGTTAATATCTTGATTTTGGACTTCTAGTCTCCAGACCTGTGAGACCATAAATTTCTTTTGTTTTAAATAACTGGTTTATAGTACTTGGTTATGACAGCCTTAGAAAACTAATACCAGGCAATGGTCTGTGAGTTGGGGTCCTGGGGGCAAGGACGAGGTGTTACCGCCATCCTGGGGTTCTGAGCCTCTCCGTCTCCAGATTTCTCAGGGCTTCCTTCCTCCTGTCTCCACACAGCTTCCTCCTTCTGCACCTCTAGGGGAAGGATGGGCAGTGGGTTTCAGTATCCTGGTGTGGCCAGCCATCACATGATTTTGAACCAGAGGCCATAGTCCCCGGCCCTTTAGCTCAGAGGACTGCTTTAGTCCTGCTCTGATTCTAATATGGAATCATAATGCCTTTAAAAAATTTTTTGTTTTGTATTGGGGTATAGCTGATTCACAAACAATGTTGTGATAGTTTCAGGTGAACAAGGAAGGGACTCAGCCATGCATATACATGTATCCATTTTCCCTCAAATCCTTGGGGGTTCTAATTTTATGGATGGGGAAACTGAGCCCCAAGGGGCTGTAATGACTTGTCTAAGATCAGGTTGGTTAGTGTTGGAACGAGAATCAGTGTCGTGGCCCCAGACTCCAACCTGGGTGTCCCAAGCCCTCTGAGCCCCAGCAGGTGCAGGAAACAAACCCTCACCCCTTCCCAGAGGCTGTGTATCCTCAGTCAGTGATTCATCTCTGGGGGGCCCTGGGTGTCACTCATGACAAGCCCTGCCTCCTTCTTCCCACATTCACCTCCGGACCCTGCTGGTCCCAGTGACTGGCCCTAAGTCTGCTGGAGCTCACTGACCGCTGGCTCTGAGACCTCTGGGCCGGGTTGACATCCACACTCTGGACCAGGTCTGTCCCACCTGGGACTCCGGAGCAGAACGGCAGGGAGGGCCTGGGGACTGAGGGCTGGACTGGTGGCCGGCATCAGCCGCAGAGCAGAGCTGGGCATGGGGGATGCACAGGTGAGTTTGTTCATGCAGCAGACAGCCGGCATGGACACATGAGCTTAGCACATCTGTGCCTCCCAGGCTGTGTGGGGTCCCAGGCCCGTTAAGGATCTCCTGAAAGCTATAAATCTTCCCTTATAAAATGAAACGTTCAGACATACACAGAAAATTTTGCACATGATTTTTCAGAGGCTTGCTAGCCACCAAAGTCCAGCTGTGCTCGTCTTAGGGAAGAGATGGATGCACCCCAAGATGACAGTTAAATTGCACTTAAATTTGTGGTATGCATTCTAGGGCCTGCTTTATGCAGGAGTCCTTAGAACCAGAAATCGTTACCTGTGTTGACTGAAGAGGAAAGGCTTTTGGCACTTTCCTAGCTGTGTGGTATTGGGTGTGTGAATTCATTTGTCTGAACCTCTAACCCTCTCCAGTGTTTTTGCCTGGAGAATCCCAGGGATGGGGAAGCCTGGTGGGCTGCCGTCTATGGGTTCGCACAGAGTCGGACATGACTGAAGTGACTTAGCAACAGCAGCAGTTTCCAAATATGGCTTTCACACATGAGGTTGAGACACAAATCTTAAATGCCTAGGGACATCCCTGGTAGTCCAGTGGTTAGGACTTGGCACTTTCACTGCCGAGGGTCCGTGTTCAATCCCTGATTGGGGAACTAAGATCCAACAGCTGAGTAACACAGTTAAAAAAA
Source organism: Neotragus moschatus (assembly GCA_006410615.1). Classification (NCBI taxonomy): domain Eukaryota; kingdom Metazoa; phylum Chordata; class Mammalia; order Artiodactyla; family Bovidae; genus Neotragus; species Neotragus moschatus. The sequence goes on along the minus strand of SJYA01000303.1, from coordinate 819,744 downwards.
AAAAAAAAAAGGCTAGTAAAAGAATAACCAGCAATTTAAAAATTAACCAAAAACATCCTTTATACAGTGATCCTTTTTCTCTTTCTCTCTGTGTCTATATATAACATTACATATGTATCTGAAAAGATATTCACCCGTGTTACCAAGAGATTTAGACAGAACTAGAGATAATTAAATGTATTTTTCTGCATTCAACAAAGAACATTTATTCTTTTGGTATACACAAGAAAAAATAAACATGATTGTTTTTTCAAATTAAGTGTCTAATACAGTGTTTGCCAGAGAGCAACTGGCCAATAAATAAAGCTTATTATTACATTGATGTGTTATAGGAAATAGGTTGCCATATTGTATAAAGTATATTATTAAAGAATCACTATGTTCATTCATTCACAAGACGTCTATGGAGTACCAATGACAAAGTGTTGCCCTGGACCCAAGGGACAGAGCGGGTGTGAAAAAGAAGCAGTCTTACAGGATGGGGAAGGGATGAGAGCAGACAGAAAACGCAAAGCGCCATGTGCCCACACGAGGCTCCCAGACTGCTTTCAGAGGGTGGGGGGTGGGGGTAGATGTGAGGGTAGAGCAGGTGAGCACTGCTGGAACAAGCAATGGCCAGCAGCACACCCCTCCTTCTTTTGGCCATGCCTCAAAGCCTGTGGGATCCTAGTTCCCCAACCAGGGACCGACCTGGGGCCCTCAGCGGTGAAAATGCAGAGTCCCAGTCACCGGACTGCCAGGGAATTCCCTCAGGGTGGGAAGGAAGGATTTCCAAGGAGGAGATGGAGATACAGGGGAGATCCCAGAGCAGAGAAGGAACCAAGTGTAGTTGAGAATGAAGGGGCAGCAGCAGGCAAAACCCTCTGATCTGGGGGGATGGAGGGGATTGGCACCAGACCACAGAATTCCAGCCACAAGCTCCCAGCTGGCACATTTTGACTTCATCCCACAGAAGATGGGGGTCCCTGTGCTGCTTCTTGAGCAGGAACAGACCTAATGAGAGCTTAATGTTTTGTGTTAGGACCAAGGTCTTTTCACAAGTAGCAGAAACTGGACCACAGTGGCTCAACCAAATAGGGTTTTTCTTATTTGGTTTGTTTTGTTTTTTTCACAGACCATGGAATCTGGAAGTAGAAAATCCAAATCTAGCCTGTAGGCCCTACTATGTTATGAATGAGGTAGGTGCCTTCTACCTTTCTCCTCTACCATTCCTGGAGTGTGACCTTCATCCTAAGGTGTCTCATGGATACAAAATGGCTGCTGCCTCTCCAGGCTCACGTCCATAGACGAGGCAGACAGGCAGGAGGAGGAGGGGTAGGAGAGGAAGAAGAAGGAGGAGGAGGAAGTAGAAGAGGGGGAAGAGGGGTGGGGGAAGGAGAGGGGAAGGTGGATCCCATTTGTAGGAAAATCTACAGAGATAGAAAGTGCGTTAGTAGTTGTCAGGGGCTGGGAAGAAGAGGGAATGAAAGTTGGGAAGAAGACAGGGAGATGCTGGCTAAAGGTAGAGTGAAGTGAAGTGAAGCTGCTCAGTCGTGTCACTTCCAAAGTGACGAAATGTTCTAGATTGACTGTGGTGGTGGCTGGAGGCTCTGTGGATGTACTAAGAATCATTGCATTAAATTGTACACTTGAAATAGATGAACTGTATTAATCTCAGTAAAGCCCCTTCTTACTGCCTTTCCCTTAAAGGATNAGGCTCCCAGACTGCTTTCAGAGGGTGGGGGGTGGGGGTACATGTGAGGGTAGAGCAGGTGAGCACTGCTGGAACAAGCAATGGCCAGCAGCACACCCCTCCTTCTTTTGGCCATGCCTCAAAGCCTGTGGGATCCTAGTTCCCCAACCAGGGACCGACCTGGGGCCCTCAGCGGTGAAAATGCAGAGTCCCAGTCACCGGACTGCCAGGGAATTCCCTCAGGGTGGGAAGGAAGGATTTCCAAGGAGGAGATGGAGATACAGGGGAGATCCCAGAGCAGAGAAGGAACCAAGTGTAGTTGAGAATGAAGGGGCAGCAGCAGGCAAAACCCTCTGATCTGGGGGGATGGAGGGGATTGGCACCAGACCACAGAATTCCAGCCACAAGCTCCAAGCTGGCACATTTTGACTTCATCCCACAGAAGATGGGAGTCCCTGTGCTGCTTCTTGAGCAGGAACAGACCTAATGAGAGCTTAATGTTTTGTGTTAGGACCAAGGTCTTTTCACAAGTAGCAGAAACTGGACCACAGTGGCTCAACCAAATAGGGTTTTTCTTATTTGGTTTGTTTTGTTTTTTTCACAGACCATGGAATCTGGAAGTAGAAAATCCAAATCTAGCCTGTAGGCCCTACAATGTTATGAATGAGGTAGGTGCCTTCTACCTTTCTCCTCTACCATTCCTGGAGTGTGACCTTCATCCTAAGGTGTCTCATGGATACAAAATGGCTGCTGCCTCTCCAGGCTCACGTCCATAGACGAGGCAGACAGGCAGGAGGAGGAGGGGTAGGAGAGGAAGAAGGAGGAGGAGGAAGTAGAAGAGGGGGAAGAGGGGTGGGGGAAGGAGAGGGGAAGGTGGATCCCATTTGTAGGAAAACCTACAGAGATAGAAAGTGCGTTAGTAGTTGTCAGGGGCTGGGAAGAAGAGGGAATGAAAGTTGGGAAGAAGACAGGGAGATGCTGGCTAAAGGTAGAGTGAAGTGAAGTGAAGCTGCTCAGTCGTGTCACTTCCAAAGTGACGAAATGTTCTAGATTGACTGTGGTGGTGGCTGGAGGCTCTGTGGATGTACTAAGAATCATTGCATTAAATTGTACACTTGAAATAGATGAACTGTATTAATCTCAGTAAAGCCCCTTCTTACTGCCTTTCCCTTAAAGGATTTAAGTGTAGAGAACAGGCTCAGATCCTTCCTGAGAGCCCACAAGAGCCCCATGGGAGTCGGGGTAGGATGGAGAGAGTCAGATGGGTCTTGGCAGCCTTAGACCCTAGAGGGAGTTCAGGTCCAGGCCTGAGCCGTATCCGCAGGGCTCAGGGAGGATCTGCTTGGAGACGCTGGGCACCTGCTGGAGCCCTGCTGCACCTGCCTCGCTCGTGTTCCCAGTCACCCAGGGCAGCCTTCATTCATCAGTGCTCATTCAGTGAGTCACCACTTAGCCAACATCCCTTGGCATCCACTTCGTGCTTCCAAACTTCCCATTCCCCCACCTCATAGATGCCATTCTTGTCACAACTTCTCACAGACAAGACCCCTGCCCTCTCAGAAATGAACAGACTGGCTCAAAGAAAAATAAAATTCTACTGTTTTATACTGTACCATCCATGCACTCTATTTACTATAACTTTTGTAAACAGGGGACCATACAACTAAGTATAAACGCCTTATGCTTATGGTTCTTATAGAACAACAGAACTCAAATGAATTTTAAAATGTAATAAAAATCAATTACTAAAGCCAAGAACAATGTAAATGTCTTTATGCACCCAGATTCTGGCTTGCAGAGTGGGGGCCTTGTGAAGCCAGCCCTTCCCCCACATTTTCGATCCTAAGTCCTGATCTGTGATGTCACAGGGGTCAGAAGGGTCAGATCAGAGGACTCAGATTTGCCTGACCTGGATGGGCAGAGTGTGGAAGTCTTTGGGCTGGTGGGTGGAGACACACAAGCAGGAGTCAGGGCTGGGTTCAGGGGATGCAACTGGAGAGATGGTACCCCAACAAGCCTAGAAGGTTAAGTAATTGAGATAGCTGGATGGGCAGGAAGGTCTGGCAGTGGGGTGGTGGGGGAGAGGAGGCAGACTGATCCCTGGAGAGCCTGAAAGCCCAATTGCCAAGGCTTGGGCATTGTCCTGCGGGCATGTGGAGTCCTTGAGAGCTATTATAACCTCATTTCTGTTTAGCAGGACCGTGCTGGCCACAATGCAGAGGCAGAAGGGAAGACAGATGATATAGGAGGTTAGCACCACAGTGGGACATCCAGGTGGGTGGTCTAGGATGCCAGGCTGAGCCCCGGAGAGAGGCCTGGGCTGGACAACTATCTGGGCATCAGCAGTGGTGGCCAGGAGCAGCCCCTGACTGACTTGGGCACAGGGACAAAGAAGGGAGGCCTCAGAGAATCAGTGCCAAAGCCCTCCCGAAGAAGCCTCTGGTGGAGGAGAGAGAATGTGGTGGGTCTCAGAGGAGGGCACTCAGGGCTGGGCCGGACCACCTGGGGCCCCAGACCTGGGGCCTAGCTGAGGCTAGCAGGCTCCCAGCTCCCCGGCCCTGACACTCACATTGGCAGCCTTTGCTTCTCAGGCAGGGCCTAGGGACGAGGGCAGTCCCCAGCCTCGGGGATGGACTCAGGCCTGGAGGAAACAGATGCCCACCTTCCGAGGTCTGTTTTCCATTCCAGTGCCACCATAAATCGCCTGGAACAGCCCCCACCCTCCCCCGGCTGCTACTTTGCAGTCGGGGTGTATCAGTCATGATAAGACATTACTTAAAGCACCGGTGACAGGGCCTAATCAGTCTTGTGAAATATAGACTTCTCCCCACACTGCGGGCAGGGCCGACATTAATACACATTTATGCAAAGCAAGAGCTGTAGCTGTCGGGGGCTAATCTTTACAAGTATGATAAATGATGTTTATTTTCCATGATGGAACAAAACACCCCAGCCGACAGTAATTGTAATAAAAAGGACAGATCAACTTCTATGAAGTGATTGAATTACCCTTCGATTGCATTAATGTCCACACTCTGTCGTGTCACCGGCATCCTCGAGGTTCTAAGGACAGTGAGCAGGACAACTTCCCCTTCAAGTCCAGGCCTGCCCTTCTCCCGGGCTGCTGGGGCAAGGGGACGCCTACTGGGAGAGATGGGTCCAGCTTTTCCAGCCCAGACCTTCATCTTCCCCGTGCGTGAGGCCTCTGAACTGGAGGTGCATAGAGCCCATTATCCAGGTGGGCAGCCTGGAAGGGCCGGGAAGTGGGGTGGCTTGGGGGCAGGAGGGGGTGACCCCACATGGCCAGCCTTTGGGACCAGAAGACAAGATGCTATGTCTAATTCTCCCCATGGCTCCGAAGGATGGTGTTATTTTTCTGTCTTGGCAGGCATGGGAGTGGGGGCTCAGAAAGGTGAAGTGGGCTGGCCAAGGTCACACAGTTAGTGTGTGTCAAAAATGGGGTTCACGCTTAAAAGTGTTTAATAGACTGCTCTTGAGGTACCTGAGGGGACCCCGGCCCCCAGGCTTCCTCTGTGTGGGACCAGGCACCTTTCCAGCTTCACAGAGGACTGACCCCGTTCCTGGTAGAGTCTGGACACCAGGAGGCCCAGATCAGAGATGCTGCACTCCTGCTTCGAGAACCGCAACCGGAGGCTATGTGCCGGCAAGGACGTGCATGGGATGAGCAGGCGGGTGGGTCTGACTGTCTCTTAGACCACAGTCTTTCTACCTATAAAGTGGAGTGGCACCTTCTCACTTAGTTGGTCACCAGTTCAGTGCTAAACAGGGGCCCACAAGGGTCTCTGTGGTTGTCGCTTAGAGTCAGACATGTCTTGAGAGATCCAGTGACCCTGAGGGCTGCTGTGGGCCCCAAGGAAAAGGGAAAAGCATCTCTGATCTCTTCTCCCCACAGAAGCCAAAGGCTCCTAGATAAAGTGTATCTTGTAATAAAGTATGTGACCCCAGTCATTCATTTGCCTAAAGCTCTCCAATGACCTCCACTGAATTCAGAGTAAAATGCCAGCTCCTTAATCCACCATTTGTCCCCGTGTACATGGCACTTTGTTCAAGCCGTCAAAATGGCAATTTCATAGCAGTCCATCAAACAACAGTTTCTCAGACTTGTGGTTGCCAAGGGGGAGGGAGATGGGGCTAGGGATGGATTGGGAGTTTGGGATTAGCCAATGCAAACTAGTATATAAAGAATGGATGAACAACAAGGTCCTATTGTAGAACACAGGGGACTGTATTCAATATCCTGTGATAAACCATAATGGAGAAGAATATGAAAAAGAATGTATATCTATATATAAGTGAATCACTTTGTGGTACAGCAGAAATTAACACAACGCTGTAAGTCAACTATTCTTCAATAAAATAAAATTTTTAAAATAGAGCAGTTTCCACTGAGGGCACATGGCTCCCCGTGCCCTTTACCTTCGCCTCACCACAGCCTCTCACAGGCAGGGGGCCTGAGGCTTAGGGAGGGGAGCGTACTTGCTGGTTAGTTAGTGAGGCTTCACACCCGCAGTAGCAGCACTGAAGCCCGCTGGATCCCTGCCTCTGCTGCCTTGCCTGGGGCCCTCCTCAGCCTAATCGACTTTGCAGGAAAAAGACAGAGCATCCACTCTGAACCAACAAATGGTCTGTCCAAAGAGAATATTTTCAAAATGATGCATTTTTACTACATTTTAAGCTCAAATCCTAACCCACCCGAAGTGTTTCTGAGCACTGCCCTGCAGGAGTGCCAGAGGGCATGCTGATGGAGCTCTTGTGTGGTTGGCAGCGCCCTAGGTCTGGGCTCTGCAGGTGTCTACAGTGGGTGGCTGGAGGTGGGGGGGGTGCAGCTTGCTGGAGGATGTGATGGGCCTCCTTCCAGGGACTCGGTCCCCAGCATAGCTGGGTGGTGGTTCTCCAATTTGATGTGCATCCAAGTCCCTGGAGGGTTTGTTAAAACACAGATTGATGTGGTCTAACCAAACAAAGGAATATTATTCAACCTTACAAAGGAATCTAGTACTGATACAACGTGGATGAATCCCAAAAATATAATGCTAAGTGAACACCAAACACGAAAGGCCACACATCTTGTGATTCCATTTCTATGAACTATCCAGAATAGATAAATCCATAGAGACAGAAATAGATTGATAGGGGGTTGTCAGGGGCTGAATGTGGAGTGATTGCTCCATAGGCATTGCTTTCCTTGAGGGGTGATGAAACCGTTTTGGACCTAGAGAAGGGTGCTGGTTGCAAAAGCATTGGGAGGTCACTAAATGTCACTGAATTGCACACTTTCAAACGTCATTTTGGGGGCTTTCTTGGTGGCTCAGTGGTAAAGAATCTGCCTGCCAATGCAGGAGACACGGGTTCGATCCCTGGTCTGGGAAGATCCCACATGCCATGGAGCAACTAAGCCTGTGTGCCTCAGCTGTTGAGCCTGTGCTCTAATGCCTGGGAGCCACAACTATGGAGCCTGCTCACCCTAGAGCCTATAGTCTGCAACAGGAAGGAAGTTCCTGCAATGAGAAGCCAGCACACCATAGCTAGAGCGTAGCCCCCACTCTCTGCAACTAGAGAAAAGCCCATGCAGCAAAAAAGACCCAGCACAGCCAAAATTAAATAATTAAATATATAAAAATTATATTTAGAAAAACCCCTCCACTTTATGATATGTGACTTTCACATCAGTACATACGCATACATATAGACTGCTGGGTCCCAGCTGCATAGCTCTGCACAGAGTCAGGAGTTCTGGGTGGGGCCCAGGGTTACCATTTCTAACCAGCTGATTCCCAGACCACACTTGGAGATTCCGTACAGGGTAACCCAGAGCCTCTGGGAGGCCCTGTCCTGGCTTAGATCAGCCTCCGCTGGAGCCCACGGCTAACCAGGGGAGCCCAAGTGACACCAGACTCACGGGGGTTATTGACCACCTCCCACTAAGAATTTGGGGCTCGTTCTCATTAATGTTTGTGCTCGTAGTTTGTTCCTCATTTTGATTATCCCTCATATTTTAGCTTAAAAAGGCTCATCTTTCTTAAGTGTTTTAAAACCAAGATGGCTTGTTTTTAGAGCAGGGCTATGGTTTTTCCAGTAGTCATCTATGGATGTGAGAGTTGGACTGTGAAGAAGGCTGAGCGCTGAAGAATCGATGCTTTTGAACTGTGGTGTTGGAGAAGACTCTTGAGAGTCCCTTGGACTGCAAGGAGATCCAACCAGTCCAATCTGAAGGAGATCAGCCCTGGGGTTTCTTTGGAAGGAATGATGCTAAAGCTGAAGCTCCAGTACTTTGGCCACCTCATGCGAAGAGTTGACTCATTGGAAAAGACTCTGATGCTGGAAGGGATTGGGAGCAGGAGGAGAAGGGGACGACAGAGGATGAGATGGCTAGATGGCATCACTGACTCGATGGGCGTGAGTCTGAATGAACTCTGGGAGTTGGTGATGGACAGGGAGGCCTGGCGTGCTGCGATTTATGGGGTCACGAAGAGTCAGACATGACTGAGCGACTGAACTGACTGAACTGGGATATGCCTCTCTCCATCCTGGCATCAGTGGAAGGCGTGGATGGTACTCAAGAGAAAGGCGAAAGAGAAAGGAGATGGTAGTCACTCAAGAGAAAGGAGAAATGCGGGCAAGCCCAGCCAGGCGGCAGAGCCCTGGACCCTGGACCCGCTCTCTAAGCAGCCAGAAAAGAAGATGGTGATGTCTTCCAAATTCTCTCACCCTCCTTCAGCCTCCTCCAGCCCCCAGCTTCAACCCTGTTGACTCTCTGGGCACTGCCACAGCCCTGCCCGTCTCCCTGGAGGACACTGGGTCAGACTCTTCCTCAAGCCTGGGCCATCCAGGCTTCCCCATCGGCCGCTCTGTAGAAGTCAGAGTCAGGGGCATCCCTGACTCAGCCTGTGCTTGAGCCTCCCTGGCCCCTACCCCCATCCCCTGCTGCCAAACTGCTTTACCAGCCGACCTCACCTCTCACCAGGACGGAAGTAAAGAGTGGCCTCTGCACCTGCTCTTGGTCCTTCCTGTGGTCCTCTACCCTGCAGCCAGCAAACCTGGCGTGCTTTCCTCGTAACTATGGTAACCACGCCCACCCCTGCTGCCTCCTTGGGCTCCGCTCTCACCACGCTTCCCTTCACTCAGACCTGTTCCACGTCTTTCCCTGTCCATCTTTCCCGAGGCCTTGACCCAAACAGCTCCTTCTTCCCGGAACCTCACCCTCTACTCCCACTGCCCACCCCTTATCCCTGACCCATGCAGGTTACACGACACAGCCTAAGCCTGCCCTCCTTCAAAAGTCACTGCAAGGACGACTTCCCAGGCCCAGACAAGGGAAGGCCCCTCTTGAAATCTCTTCTATGACCCACTGCTTTCCTTTATTATGCCTGTGCTGGTTTGTGATTATACTTTGATTTGCATGTTTTTTTTTTTCTTAAGGTCTATCTCTCGCCACCATGGAGGACTCACCAAGGGCCAGGCAGTGAGCAGTTTGCTTGGGGCAAGATGCTCCAAAAATGCCTGCTGAGCCACTGAACCAAGGAAATGTTCTTGTCTTCTGGAGATGGGTGGTGGTGTGGGTGAGCTGTGCTTTGCCACAGAATAATACTGAGTGCTTTAAATGCTTTTAGTTGCCCAGTTCTTGCCGCATTTGTGTGGATGCACATGGGTGTGCCCATCCACGTGGGCTTCCCCAGACTCTCAGATAGCGATGAGACAGAAAGAGCAAACATCCAAGGCATCCACTGTGTGTGGGGCCCCGTGCAGGAAGGCACGGGCGGGATCCTGGTGTTCCATGGAGTGGGAGGGGCACTCTGCTTACCTGGGGCTAGCCTGGCCCCTAGGACCCCCCTCCCTGCTAGAATTTGGAAGACATCACCATCTTGCTTTCTGGCTGCTCAGAGAACGGATCCTCACCAGATTGTTTGCCACCACTCTGCCCTTGGGTGGGGAAAGGGACGATCAAATCCTTCCCCTTTCCAACAGAGGCATCCTGGGGGAAGGGGAGCCCTCATCCATGTCCCCATGGGCCCCTGTTCTCAGACAAGCCTGCAGATCACTGTCAAAGACCTGCAGATACAGATATTCTACAGAAAGCCCAGCTGCTCTGACCCCATCCAGGCCTGGAAGGCTGGTCCACCACAGTGACCCTGGGGCTGTGGACACCATCTCGATGGTGCTAAGTCCTCAGCCATGTCTCTGTTGCAGGCAGAGGGAAATGTGGCTGATGTCTTCAAGAAGAGAGGGCACCACTGACCATCCTTATTCTGGGAGGGAGTTTAGATCCTGTGAACTTTTAGCCTAAGGGAAAATATAAGATGTTAATATTCTACTATTTCTGGAATTCCTCCTCGAACCATCCTCTACCCATTGTAGATTCATTCAACAAATCCTAGAAAGAGGCTGACTCGATGCCCAGCACCAAGCCCTTGACCTCAGAGAGACAAACATGAAACAGACATAAGAACTGCGTCGGAGAGGCTGTTACAGGGAGCCCAAGGAAGGGGCTTGGGAAGTGGCGGGGGCAGTGACGTTGGGAAAGGCACTCCGAGGAGGGTGCAAGAGTTGAGTGACTGGCCAGGAGAGCTTGGGGGATGAACGGCAGGCAGTGAGGAAGGACTCCCCAAAAGGAAGAGCACAGTCCAAAGACAGAGTGGGGCTGCTTCTTGCTTTCCAAGCAGAGATGGCAGCAGCGTTTGGCTCTCATGGCCTCCAAGCTGCCTCCCCAAGCCCTTGAACTCCCAGGAACCACCAGCAGATGCTGGTTAGTGGGAGTCAGAGCCGTGTGCCAGGGCAGTGGTGCTGCAGGGCGGACACTCCTGGTGCCAAGCCAGGTTGGATGGGTTGCAGCGATGAGGGGCATGGGGAAGGTGCCTAATAGGTGGTTCTTAATTATTATTATTATTTTTTATTAGGAGCCCCGGCTGCCCAGACCATAAGGATGCATGCCCTGCCTCCACTGGAACTTCATTAGGGAGATGCATTTGGGTGAAACTAATGAGGTTGGCTCCAGGAAAGACCGGAAACAAACCTGGGCACCGCTGGTTGGTGCAGTGGGGTTTCAGCCACACTTGCATTTTTGGCAGCAGGTTGCTGCTCATTGAGGCTCTTATGCAGGTGTCCTGGCTGCCTCTGGGCTCGGGCTCTGCTACAATTTATTATGATTATCAGAGCCGTGAGGTGGGCAGGCTGGGTGGAATTAATACCTTCACAATGAGGAAGGTGGCCCTGGCCTCTGAGAGCCTTCCTGGATATTCCAGAAATGCGGGTGGGAACCATGGTGGAGCCCAGCCCCATCTTTGAACCTTGCCAGTACTTTCTGTTTTCTCCATGCAGCTGAGCCAAAGTGGCCATTACCTAGCCCAGTCCAATCCATCCAGAGAGAAGAAACTATCATCCCGAATGTGACTGAAGCAACTTTGGAAGAAGACCATGACCTTGACTTGAAAACCTATGCTACCTTCCCCTCCTCCAGGAAGACCTCCCTGATACACACAGACATTAACATCCATCCCCTCTGCTCTGTCTGGGTACCTACTTGTAGGGTGACTCTTGGCATAGTTTAGAGTCATTTACTTGCCACATGCCAGTCTCTCTAGCTTGTTGTGAGAACCCAGAGAGCAAGGACTGTCTTGCGACCACCTTCATACCTCCAGCATCCATAACACTTCATGCAAGCACCAAACTTTCAAGATGTTTGTTAGGGAGAGTTGACCTGAGCTGTGAGTGCTCTTGCTCTGGCCTAGCCAGCTGTCCAAGGGCAGGACACAGGGGACAGAGGCAGAAAGTGAGAGCAAAAGAAGAGACTGGGGGCGGGCAGACTTGTAGAGACCCAAATGAGCACCGTGGAGAAAGGTCCTGAAACAGACCAAGTGGTGTCAGAGTCCTCGTCACCAGGAGCCTGCCCACTTATATCCCCCAGATGTGACCTCTGGAATTTCTGTGATTTATCACCGACCAGGAAGGGCAAGGTCCTAAAAAGGCAACTGAAGACAGTGATTCTCTGTCTTGGTGCAAGCCTGCTTGCCCCAGGAGGGCAAAGGGTGTTTCTCAAACCTGCTCTCCTGAACTGAGTTGGAATGAGGGTGAACCTTGGAGTGGCCTTGTGCAGAGATATCCCCACAGTCAGGTACACAAAGATGCCACAGAGAGACAGTTTCTCAAACATCTGTTCCACAGAAGGATGGAGGCATTAAACCATCCTTTTGGTACCAAAACAAAGACATGTTATAAAGGTGCAAAATTTTACATTTTTATTGGAGTATAGCTGCTTGACAATGTCATGTTAGTTTCTACTGTACAGCAAAGTGAATCAGCCATATATATCCATATACCTACTCTTCCCTGGGTTTCCTGCCCATTTAGGCCAACACAGAGCTCCGTGTGTATGCAGTCAGTTCTCATTATTCATCTATCTTATACATAGTGTCGATAGGGTGTACATGTCAATCCTAGTCTCCTAATTCATTCCACCTCCTCTTCTCCTCTTTGATGTGTGCATGTTTGTTCTCTACATCTGTGTTTCTATTTAAGCAACGTGCAAATTTTAACAATGTTGTAGACAAACTGCGAAACACCTGAGCAATGTCACACTTCTGACTCCTTCCCTCAGCCAGCAGGGCACAGGTGTGTGTTTTTCTTTTCTCCTTCGCCCTTCTGGGGCAGAGGTGGTTGGAAAACCACACAGGAAGGAGAGAGAAAAGCAGAAACTTGGCTGAAGAGGGAGCTGAGGGCTGGTGTGCATGGGGACTCTGGCTCAGCAGTGCCCTGTCCAGCCAGTGGGAGCGAGGCTCTGTCCTCCCCACTGGGCAGGTTTTGCTCTACACACATTGGTGGGAGGGAAGAAACTGTCATCAAAGTCATTTTGAATAGAGAAGCACAGTCCTCATTTTTTCTCTTCCGTGGTGTGATGTTGAGGGAGGTGGACAGAGGGCTATTAGTAAGGCAGCCACTGCAATGGACACAAGGGAGATGGGGAATAGGGGGATGGGGAAATAGGAACATGTGGAGAATGAATAAGGAGGGAAATACTGGGGAGGGTGAGACAGTTTGAGGTCAGATTCTTAGGGCTTGAAGGTTTGCTGATTATCAGGATTGAAAAGAGCAAGATTGGGATGAATCATATAATTGGGCTAGAGGCAGGATGTAGGTACCCTTATAGGGTCAGGAGACCCAAAAGGGTGGGGAAGAGAAGTCAGGAATGTGTAGGATGTTCTTATCGTCTTGATAGGAACCCTGGTCTCTGGACACCCTTTGAATGGTGGGATCTGGGCTGGACTGGTGGCCATTCGTGGTCTTCAGTCCCCCAGCCCTGCCCTGCCACAGCTGGCCAGTAGNGAGACCCAAAAGGGTGGGGAAGAGAAGTCAGGAACGTGTAGGATGTTCTTATCATCTTGATAGGAACCCTGGTCTCTGGACACCCATCGAATGGTGGGATCTGGGCTGGACTGGTGGCCATTCATGGTCTTCAGTCCCCCAGCCCTGCCCTGCCACAGCTGGCCAGTAGTGAGGCAGTCCTAATGGGAAAAAAGGTGAGGCACTCTCTGGCCTCCAAGAGTGAGTGATGGCAAGGGGAGGGGCAGCAGCTGGTCAGGGACGGGCGAGGGGCGTGCAAATGCCACAGGTGCCTGGGGTCTCCCTGCCTTGGGGCCATCGCAGAACCCCTCTCCCCCACCTCAGACCTTGTCTTCCCAGTGACACCATGCTGTCCTTGTCCGTCCTTGTCCCCTTATTGTTGTCCCTTTAGCCTGGCCCCCCAGTTTTCCTGCTTATTTTTTCTTCCAAATCTAAAATTCACCAGCGCTCATTGTAGAAAATTAGAAAAAACAGCGCTCACTCCTAAGAAGAAAGAAAATTTCCCCAAAGCCCACCTGCAGGGAGAGTGACTGCTAAAAGTTGGTCTATTCCCTCTGGACTGTTTTCTTTCTTTTCTCAGTGTTTGGTGCAGACCTCTGAGGCCACCAGTGTGTTCAGCCGCTCAGTCGTGTCCAGCTCTTTGGGACCCTACGGACTTTGTTCAGATTCACATCCTTTGAGTTGGTAATGCCATCCAACCATCTCACCCCCCTCAGGTCCCCAGTGTGAGTCTGCAGGAAATAGCCCATTGCACGTCATGTTGTAAATCAGCTTCTTGGGGTTCTAAGCCTCCCTGCAGTCCTAGCCGGTGCCCTGTCCTAGGTCTCACATGATGCTAAGGTGTGTGGTAGTGGGGAGGGCTGTGAGGGTCCTTGGGTCACCTGCCACTGAGTCTGTCCATGACATGAGTAACACTGGAGAGAGACGGGGGCTCGGGTTGCGTGTTTACTGCACTGGGACTTAGAGATCCTGGAGAGACTGGAAAATGGCTCTCTACGACCACTGATATNAGTGGGGAGGGCTGTGAGGGTCCTTGGGTCACCTGCCACTGAGTCTGTCCATGACATGAGTAACACTGGAGAGAGACGGGGGCTCGGGTTGCGTGTTTACTGCACTGGGACTTAGAGATCCTGGAGAGACTGGAAAATGGCTCTCTACGACCACTGATATCTGGGGCTCTCCCTCGGGCTCTGGGTCTCCTCGCCTCCCCCTACCCTGCCCAGCCCGGAGAATCTCCCCCTTGTTTAGAGGAAGCTCTTCCCAAGCCCCACATCTCCCTGACCCACACACATCCCGTCCCCTGACCACCTCACCCTTCCCTCATGGACTTGGAAGACCAGAAATCCAGAGACTAATTCCCTTGTAAACAGAATTGAGCTCTTCTTTACTGTGGGGGCAGAAACCTTCCTGGGAAGAGAAGGAGACTATTTGGCAAAGAAAGAGAAAAAGAAAACTCTTGCCATATATAAGACCCTACCCTAAAGCAAGCTGAGCGGTGAGATCCCTACAAACACAGACTTTCCCTACAAAATCGATATTGTAGTGTACAGGCTCCACGCTTTCTCAGTGTTCCCCTCCACCCTCCACTGTGGGCATTTTCTCACATCATTGGAAAATGTGGTTTTTGATGGTGGCTTCTAAGGTTAATTTAGTCAATGAGCCGGAACCAGGGAGTCCAGCAGGTTAAGGACTCATCATGGATTTCAGCAGAGACTTATAGCAACAACTCTCCTGCGTCTCTCTCCTCCTCAGCCCATCCCAACCCAGACTCCTTCCCTGCAGCCATTCCCTTGCTCAAGAAGCTACCATGACTCCCTACTTCTATCACATCAAGTGTGAACTCTGGCTTCAAACCTCTGCATACCTGGCAGGCTCCTCTTCTCTGCCAGCTCCTGCTGTGTCTGCCCTCCTCGCTCTAGGGCAACAGTCTCCTGAAATCTCTCCCCAAAACCCCACCCTGCTCTTACTTGGCCAACTAGCCCCCACCTCCTCCGAGCAGCCTCTGCTGTGCTCTCCAGGCATCCTCACCTCCTTCTCTGCAAATTGCTGCCACTCTTGGAGGAAACGCTGAATTCCCTGGGAGACAGAACCCCTCCTCTCCCTGAGCCTTGAGGCCAGGTCCCTCAGAGCTGAGTGGGTTGGGGTCTCATGAAGAGCATCTCTCAAGGAAAGGCCATGACCACTGCTGGCCTGCAGGTGGCCTGACTCTGATTAGGACTGTTTTGCTGACCAGTGCCAGCCCGGAGCCAGGCTCAAGCCCCACCTGGGAATGGAGGAGATAGGGAGACTGGGGGCCCAGCAGCTCCTGGTGGGAGCATCACATATCCACCAGTCTGGGGGTCACGGGGCTTCCCCACTTCACTCAGACTGTCATCCCAAAGCCCCCCACCTATTTCCAGCTGGATTTCCTCACTTCACTCAGACTGTCATCCCAAAGCCCCGCACCTATTTCCCACTGTTCTTGCATCTTCTGTACCTCACAGATGAGAGAAAAATGAGGCCGAGCAGGAAAAGTGACTGGTCCCAGGTCACAGAGGACCCTAGCCTGAGAGGCTCCATCCTCTGACGAGGCCCCTGCCCCTGCCAGAGCCATTCAACTGGGGAGGGTTAAAGGCACTGGTGACCTGGACACAGAACTTCAGAAGGTCTGGAATTTGACACCAGTGGCCAAGGGCAAAACAGAACCCCAGGGCCAAGTCAGAGAGAATGGAGCATTCACAGGGGGCTTCCTTGAGGAGGAGGTATATTTACTTAAAAATAGTACAGTTTACTTAATCCATATTTGTTGGGGTTCCCAAGACCATGCTCAAGTGTAGAATTCACTAGGAGGATCGGCATAGAGTTTTACCCATGGCTAAGATTTTTGTACATTTTTGTTTTTGTTTGTTTGTTTTAAAGGAAAAGGAAACAGACCAAATCGGCATGGAGAAAAGATGTCTGGGGTGAAGTCCGTAGGAAACCAGGTTCAAGCTTCCTAGAGCTTCTGGGTGGAATCACACAAGACACACTGAATTCCCCCTAGGGTGACATCACTTGTGAAATACTGTCCACAGGAAAGCTCCTTAGGGACTCAATGTGGAGGGGTTTATTGGGGTTGGGTACGGAGAAATATGTATGCAAGTCAGGAAGCAACAGTTAAAACCGGACATGGAACAACAGACTGGCTTCAAATAGGAAAAGGATTAGTCAAGGCTGTATATTGTCATCCCGCTTATCTAACTTATATGCAGAATACATCATGAGAAATGCTGGGCTGGAGGAAGCCCAAGCTGGAATCAAGATTGCCTGGAGAAATATCAATAACCTCAGATATGCAGATGACAACACCCTTATGGCAGAAAGTGAAGAGGAACTAAAAAGCCTCTTGATGAAAGTGAAAGAGAAGNCATCCTTCCTGGGGGCTTTAAACCCCGTCCGCCCTGCAGGTGACCCTCTCCATTCAGCCCTCTCTGCACCCAGGTGTCAGACAGGCATCTGGAACCTCAGGTGACTGTCACCATGCCCCCTGTGTCTTCCGCCCCCAGGCTCCATCTCCATCTATGGGATCGCCACCCACCCAGACATCAAGACGTACAAGGAGGTCTCCCTGGCCTGTCGCTCCTTCCCCGAATCAGCACCACTCACCACTCTCTCTGTTACCTCACGGTGCATCCTTGTCTGCCACTCATGAGTCCCTCACCCCAGTCCCAGCCACTTCCTCAGCAGGAGCAGAGGCTGTCGTGACCTTTCTGGACCATCCTCTCCCATCCTCTTCGAGACCACTGTCGGAGGGAACAGCAGGAACACAGAGTCCGACAGACTGAGCTGGAGCCCAAGAGGAAGGACCGGGCTCCCAGCTCATCTGTCCCCACCTGGACTCCACCTGGAGTCCCCATCATCCACCTCTGATGATGGAGTGACCTGCAGGAGATGTTGGAGCCTTCTTCATGGAGCTAAGCACACAGCCAGCCCAGGAGTGGAGAAGGCTCAAGGGGGGTCTGCCAGGAGCTGGGGGAGCTGTGTTCCCTGCTGCACCCCCGCCAGTATCATCTCTGTCCCCTCCAGACCAGCAGCACCCCAGGACCACAGTGGACAGCACTCAGGCCTGCTTCCTAGCATCAGAGGGATGTGGCTGCCACNGCCCAGGAGTGGAGAAGGCTCAAGGGGGGTCTGCCAGGAGCTGGGGGAGCTGTGTTCCCTGCTGCACCCCCGCCAGTATCATCTCTGTCCCCTCCAGACCAGCAGCACCCCAGGACCACAGTGGACAGCACTCAGGCCTGCTTCCTAGCATCAGAGGGATGTGGCTGCCACCCCCTTCCACTTTCGCGTTGCCTCTCAGGGCCAAGCTTAACCTGAGCCACCCAGGGGAGGGAGTCCGGGAACTGCTTTTCATCTTAGCTGAGATGACCGCAGAAAGATTCATCACGTCAGCCCAGAGCCTGACCCTTTGCTGGGTCTACAGTGGGGCTGTGGGCACTGGTCCCGCCTCCGGGAATCCCTCATCATCCTTGGGAAGAAGGACAAGTCAAACATAATGTATTGCACACCTCGAGAAGAGCGGGCAAGACAATGGGGAGCCTGGACTGGTCCCCAGGGAGGGACATCTGGGCTGGATGTAGGAATATGAAGGGAGGCTGACCCTGCAGGCTGGGATGCTAGGGGAGGGGCCCACCAGAGTCAGCGCCCAGGACAGTCACTTCTCTATGCTGACTTCAAGAGGGCAGACTTTGGGTGATTTTAGCCAAGGAGGATGCTTGTGGTAGCCCGGTTCCAGGGGTGACCTTGACTCTGCAGAACCTCACATTCCATCTGGAAAATGGGGTTGTTGACAGAATTCAGGACAACACTGGTATGAGTAACGCACTATGCCCCGCTCTCCAACTCAGGGCTGGTGCACTGGGATGACCCAGAGAGATGGGATGGGGAGAAAGGTGGGAGCGGGGTTCAAGATGGGGAACACATGTAAACCCATGGCTGATTCATGTCAGTGTATGGCAGAAACCACTACAATATTGTAAAGTAATTAGCCTCCAATTAAAACAAAACAAAACAAAACACAAAGTTAGCTCTTCCTAAAACTGATGTTGTTGGATCCTCAAAAGTTTAAGAGGAGGAGAAGACTTCCTGTGTTCCCACTCATCGCAGGTTCCCTTGAACATGGGAACTGCCTGAATGCAGAGGGCCTTTCTTCTGGGGTCTCCCAGGACCCCCCTCAGCCCTGCCCGCACTTCCTCATCCCCAGGAGGGCCTGCAGCCGCCCTGCCATCTGCTGTGATTTATAGAAAAGGGGCCGTGATTAATCAGCCAGTCAGCGCCGAGTGCAGCCGTGTTCTTTCATTTCCCTGCCCCCTGACCCTCAGCACAGTCCCAGGCAGTGCCGGGCAAGTGTATTAATCATGTACTTTAAAAATATTTAAAGGAGGCGCTGAGCCCGGAGCAGAGTCTCCTTTAATGGACTCGTTTTCAGTGGAGGGTGAGTATGCTAATTAGGAGATAAAACAAACCGGCTGTTTGAAATGCAAATGAGCCTGTGGAGGCACTCCCGGTGCCTTCCTCCTGAGCCGCCGCTTTGGAAGCTAAATCTTACTTCTCCAGCCACTTCCTGCCATCGATTTTTAACCAAAAAAGATAGTGGCTAATTCTGAAACTGAGAGGTGCTGGGTCATGCTTTCTCCTGCTCTTCCTTCATTAGGAATGAGGACAAAATTCCCCCACACCCATGTGTGCGGACAAACTCAAGGAGCCACAGCGGCTCTGCCTTCCTGCAGATCTCCACCCCAGCTCCTCAGGCCCCTTCTCCCCTCTCCCTCCGTCTCTACCTGGGTACGGGTTTCCCAACATCCTTCCTCTGCCTTCCTGCCCAGTTAAACCCTCTGCATCCTGCAAGCTGTTCTCGGGAGCCTCTGAGATGTGTGGGAATGCTTCCCAGACTCTAGCCTTTCCATCAACCTCCACCAGCTCCTCCTGCCCACCACCAACTCGAAACCTCGCTGGTTTCCCCAAACCCTCTCCACCCCAAAGGGCATGACATGCTGTGCCATGCTGCTTCCTCCGGCTCCTGCTCATCCACAGGATTCAAGGTGAGCGTCACCTCCTCTAGGAAGCACTCTCAGATCTTCTCTACCTGTGAGATTCCCTCGGCATAGCAGACCTCTATGTTCCTGTATTCGTCACCCCCCAGGACCCAGGGTTCCCTGGTGCAGGAGCTGTTTTCTTCCTCACTGTGCCCCATGCCTGCTGGCCCATAGCTGGCATTTGTGTCTTAGTTGCTCATTGTGTCTGGCTCTTTGCAACCCCATGAACTGTAGCCCACCAGTCTCCTCTGCCCGTAGAATTCTCCAGGCAACGATACTGGAGTGGATAGCCATTCCCTTCTTCAAGGGATCTTCCCGACTCAGGGATCCATCCCAGGTCTCCCGCACTGCAGGCAGATTCTTTACCATTTAAGCCACCAGAGAAGCCCATTAGTAAATCCTACTGAGCTAGGTCGACTTCATGGGAGGCCCACCAGCTTCCTCTACCCAGTGACAGGCATCCTGCTAGCCCAGGAATGACCACCTGCTGTAACACAGGTCTCGGAGGAGCAGAGAGGTGCGTTCATCCAGGAGATGCAAAAATCCACCTCTCTGAAGACACAGTGTCTCAGCGGCAGAGATCTGCTCCAAGTTCACCCGTGTCAGTCGGGAAAGTCCCAGGGCTCGCTTCTCTTCTAGATGTCAAGATCGAGTCTGCACTCCCAGGCGCGGTCCAGCCCCTGCTGTGCATTTGCCCTGCTCTGCCTCTCACTGGGTACAGGGGAAGAGCCCCCTTTGCCCAACCCTAGGTGGGCAGCCCTGCTCATCTCCTTCCCACCCACCGGGTCTCTCCAACATGGCCGAATCCCAGCTGCTCCAAGTCTGGCCTGCACCTTCCCTGGGCACAACTGAACCGGTACCCAGTAAGACCACTAGGGGAAATTCCCTGGCGGTCCAGTGGTTAGGACCCCACACAGTCTCACTCACAAGGGCCTGGGTTCAATCCCTGGTTGGGGAACTAAGATCCCGCATGCCATGCCATGCAACAACAGCCAGCCCCAGTCTCTCTTCGCCCCCTCTGTCCGGTCCAGTGCATCTCACTCCTCCCAACTCCTGATCAGACTGTGTCTCAGGTTGGATGGTCTGGGAGCAGATGCTGAGCAGAAGTCAAGGTACAAAAGTTTATGAGGGAGTCTCGTTAACGGAAGCAGAGGGAAGAAGTGCTTGGGGGAGAAGCCTTAGACAGTGATGCCCACCCCAAAGGACCTGTGCCCTGCCTGGCCTGTGGGCACTACAGCAAAATGTGCCCATCCCAAGAGACCTGCCCTTGGGGGACAGTCAGGGCTGAGGCCACCCCAAGTTAGTGTGACTTCCACTTGAAAGCTAACAGCTGTAGGATGAAGGCTAAACACAGCTTCTAGGTGGACAGCTCCAAGGGGCTCTGAGTGGTCTTAGGCTGAGTTCCCCAGAACTTATACAGAGACGGGGAGGTAGCCTGGGGCAGGGGAGGTATGGAGAAGAGGGCCACTGCCAAATGCTTCTCAAGTCAGCCACCCCACGGGCACTGGCACTGGAGTCTGAGCCTCCTGAAGGGCATCACAGGAGGTCTCTCAGCCCCACTGTCTGGGGATGCAGGAGGGAGATTCATCGAGCCACAGTGGTTCTGTGGATGTTCTCCTCCCTCACACTTCCAGGGGCTCAGGCTTGGTGCTGAAGAGTTTCTGCCATTGGCCACCACACACACATACTCTATGTGGACCACAGGCCAAGCACTGTCCAGCAGTACCTGTGTCAACGTGACTGAAGCAGCAAGGTGCTGGTCAGGTGGCGGAAGAGATGGGAGACAGCAAGCTGACAAGGAGCGGGGCAGATAGAGCTTGTCTGGGGACCCTAGCAAACTTAAGGGGCTTATATACACATCCGGGAGGAGAAGTCACATCAGAAGGTCTACTCAAGCATCTGTAGCTCGGGAGATGCCGGGCTGCAGACATAAACATAGGACCACGTGAAAAGCCATTGGATGGGATGAGCTCACCTACAGAGAGAAAAGAGAATATGTATTTGAATTGAGCCGTAAAGGCTGGCTCAGACCATAAAGAATCTGCCTGCAATGCTGGAGACCCTGGTTCGATCCTTGGGTAGGGAAGATTCCCCTAGAGAAGGGATTGGCTATCCGTTCCAATATTCTTGCCTGGAGAATTCCACGGACAGAGGTGCCTGGCGGGTTACAGTCCACGGGAACACGAACAGTCAGACACGACTGAGCTACTAACACACTTAACACGGTTAAGAAATGAAGAGAAACAAGCCAAGGAAACCAGGAGGCTCGGCAAGCGCAGGACAGCTGGGAGAGCAACAGTCCTGCCGCCAGAGCACAGAAGGAGGCCGGCTTCTGGTGGGGGGCAGACAGGACTCCCTTAGGCTTCAGCCAGAGCACAGGATCCGGCCAGCCAGTGGGTGTATTTGGTGGTGGGAGGGCCATTTTCCTCTGATGCTCTTTCCTGGCTCTTCCCTGAGTGTTATAAGAGGCAGAGTTGGGAGAAATTCTAAAGAGGCTGCTGGGGGGCTGAAGAAACAGTAAAACTGAGAAAGTCTCCTGGGATATGGTGGATGCTGCGGGTTCTCTTTCACTAGGCTTGCATGAGTGTATATGTGTGTACGCACGTGTATGCACAAGTGTACATATACCCCAGGGTTCCTCACCCAGAGCTTAGAAGACTATTCCCAGGTTGGAGTCAGGAGGGTGGTGGGATGTTGTGATGAGGCTCAGGGTGCAGTTTGCTCCATAGAGAGAGTCTGGGGTCACCTCTAATCCTGGCTCTGCTTCTAACCTAGAAAGTCACTTTCAGCCTGTGGTGCCTCTGTTTCTTCACCTGCAAAAAGGCATGTGCTGGGCTCCTGGAGTCTGACTCCTCCTTGCAGGTCTAGGAGATCACTCTTAAGCTACATGAACAAGGTGGTCTAACACTGTCCTGGCTGTGATCATAGATGGTGTTAATTGCCCTTGCACAGAAGCTGCTCCCATCCTCGCAGCAGTTTCCAGAAAAGTCAGAACCCGAGAGGTTTGGGGAGGACTGGCTGCAAAACTGCAGCTAACAGGAGCTGGAAGAAAGGCGCCACCTAGAGCAGAGGGGCTTGGCCCTCGGGGTTCCGGGGGAGGACCTCTTTCAGTTCTGGAAGGCAGTGCAGCCACCAGCTAACGTCTCAGTCTTTCTGGATGGTTTTACAATCGGCCCTGGTGGCTGAGCAGTTTGTCTGATTAAATTCAATATCAGAAAAGAACAGGGTCAGCCTGCACACTGCATCTGCCCCCCTGCTGCTCACAGTTCTGGTGGGGTGACTGTCCCAGTGCCGTTATGTCCTCAACACAGTACTAGGTACAAAGGGCTCGGGTGCTCATTTGCTGGACAAATGCAGGGTGCGTGGAGGGGTGACTGGTGTAACCCTCTGCTTTGTCTCCCTCCCCCTCTGTCTCTCCTTCTCTGGTCTTTTGCAGCACTTCCCGCCCTGTCCCTCTGATAAATAGCCAGACCCCTTGTGCAGAGGAGGGCCATTTGGGGGGCACTGCAGGGAGCTGTGTAGGGCCTTGTTCTGCCTGACATCTTTATTAATCGCTCAGCCCCAAAGATAAACAGCTTGTTAATTAAATTTGCAGATGTTGCTAAACTGGGAGGTGTTTTGATTGTTCAGTCCCAGGAAGATAGAATGGTCCTCGGAAGGGTCCATTGGGCCTCGGAAGGGTCAGCCTGGGCTGGTCAGGACACGGGCGATTAGGCCATGTGGTCACAGTAAAAATCATGGCCAGGTTTACTGCCCACTTGCTCTGTGCCAGCCAGGGCAGGAGCCAGGAACAGGGGGCCTGGGTGCCATCTACTCACACCCTGGGGACCTGGAGCAAGTTTCTTCCCTTCTCCAGGGTGCAATTTGCTCTTCCCTGTAGGATGGGTCCCCTCTTGGCCGTGGCCCGGGCCAAGCAAGGGAGAGGCCCCGTTTTTCAGTTCAGGGGCTTGTCAGCACCCAGTGCCTTAGCACAAAGCTTCCCCAGAGTCTCTGGTGGCTGAAATGTACAGTTAAATATGGTTAAAATAGTATGTTTTTATTATGTGACTTTTACCACAATAAAAGAAGACATTTTGAAAAAGATTTTTTTTAAAAAAATTAAAAAAAAGAAAGCCTCTGTTGGGAAGTGGGGGGCAGTCATGAGACCTGGATCTTGGTGTGAACCTCAGGGATCTGCTGGGGGTAGGTTTGTGGAGGGTTGGAGACTCAGGTCTTAGCTGTTTATAGGGGTGTGGAGGTCTAGAGGTCTGTGGGTCTAGGAGATCAGGATGTCTGGGAGTCTGAAGGTTCTGAGAAATATGGGGTCTCAGATGTCTAGAAGGGTGCCTCTAGGGAGGGAGAGTTTGTAGGGGTCTGTAGAGTCTGGCGAGCTGAGGGTCTGAGAAATTAGTAGCATCTGAGGATTGGGTCTGGGAAAGCTGAAGTTCTGGGGTCCTGGGGAATCTGAGTCTGAGGATTTGGGGGGAGCTGGAAGATATGGAGGCTTGGGCTGTTTGAGGGTCAGAGTCTTTGGGTCTGGGATTCTGGGATTGTTTGAGATTTGGGAAACTAGCATCTGGGGAGTTGCTGAATCTGGGGGTTCCAGAATTTAGGGATGGGGAGTTTTGGGAAAGAGGGATCCTGGGACCTGGGATCTGGGGCATATGGTCTCAGATAATCTTGGGGATCTGAGAAACCTGAGGCTCTAAGAGAGTTTGAAAGGGTGGGTTCTGAAAAGGAGGGAGTTGAAAGCAGAATGTAGCACAATACCGCCACCTAGTGTGCCTCCCTTTGCATTACAGTCACCAAGGACAGAGTGTGGTACAGGATCAGAGCTTGTCGCTTGCTCCTGGCCATCTCCGGGCCTGGAACTGCCCCCACCACCCAGGTGCTCATCAATCTGCATGCAGGGAGAGAATGAGTGTGTGTCCCTCTGGTTCACTGCTGCACCTCCAGTGCCTGAAACAGCATTTGGCACACAGTGGGTGTACAATGCATGTTTATTGAACCAGGAAGCTGGAATTTCAAAGCAATTCATCTAACAAGGGCTCACTACCCCTGCATGTGCCCATGCAAACACCCCTTGCTTTGAAGTCAGGCCGTGAGGCGGCTTGAATTGGACAGGATCTTGGAGACGTTATGCTAAGTTTCCGCCCTGAGTAAGGTCTGCCCACTTCCACACCCCCAGGGTTTCACCTGCACCTGAGCTCAGAGTCTGAGCTCAAATGACAGTCTTAGTTTCAGCGTTGCTTCCCAAGCTCCTGGGATGTGCAGTTCCTGGGTCTATATTCTGTCTCAGACACAAGAGGAGAGGGGACAAGCTAGCAGGAACTGACCTGCAGTGTGGAGCAGGGGATGACAAAGTCACACTTAAGGGGCGCAAGTGGATCAGAAGAGAGAGGGTGGGGCTTGGGCAAGTCTAGGGAGAGGAAAGAATGTGCGATTCAGAGAAGTTGGATTGATGGAACAGCAGGAGCAAAGACTTGCCTGGAGTCACCGCCAAGCAGCATGGTGGTGGGGGTGGGGTGGTTGGAAAGGCTGGTGTGAGCTGGGAAGAGGATAGAGGCTGCAGATAAGGCTGAAGG
>SJYA01000303.1:768036-793523 GCA_006410615.1 Neotragus moschatus | reverse complement strand
GGGCCCCAGAGGCTACACTGGCCCTGAGGTCCCCCCGGGGAGGGGGGTGGGGGTGGGGGAAGGTGAGGAAGAGGATGGCTGGGAGGCAGTGGGATGGGACATGATAGGAAATTTCCTTTAATAATCATAGTAATAATATATTTTTAACTTATTTTATCAAAGTATAGTTAATTTACAATGTTGTGTTGATTTATGCTATAAACAGTGATTCAGATGTGCGTGTGTGTGTGTGTGGTGTGTGTTTAGTCACTCAGTTGTGACCGACTTTGTAACCCCATGGACTGCAGCCCACCAAGCTGTTCTGTCCATGGGATTTCTCCAGGGTATTGAACCCATGTCTCCTGCATCTCCTATTCTCTTTCATATTTTTTTTCATTGTGGTTTATCTCAGAATATTAAATACAGTTTCCTGTGCTAAACAGATTGATGATAATAATATTGATAAGTATGCTAACAAGTATTGAGTGCTTACTGGGTTCATTAACTCATTTAATGCTTTCAACATCCCCCCATTGTTAAGCCAGCAGCACAGAGAGGTTAAGCCACTTACCCGAAGTCACCCAGCATGGGAGCATCTGGCCTCAGAGCTCTTAATCCCTCTGGGCTACTGAGGTGAAGAGGGAAGGGACATTTGGAGACAGTGGTGATGGCGCTATGCCCTCCAGCACAGCGTCCTAGCCATCTTTTCTCTTTGTCACACTTGCCATCTGTAAGTTTCCATCTGCAGGGTGAGGATCGACTCCTCAGGCTTGCATACAAGCTTGTCTACAAGATCTCTCCGCCCACCCTGCAAGCCTGCCTTCCCAGTCCCCTGGATTTAGAGGGAAGGCCATATTTTACGGAGCAGTGGAGACAGTAGCCATCTCTGTGTCATGCAAGACAGACTGCGGATGACAGAGGATTAAATTCCTGTGGGTATGAAGTTTAGAACGTTAAGTCTGTTTCCTGCAAGATGGAAATCCTTGACACTTCAGCCAGATGATGAGTAGGGTTTCGGATCCCAGGGAGGAGGGAGCATGAGCTATGTGGGCAACCACAGAGGTGGGGAACAGCTTCACACTTGGTCCTGACCCCAAGCAGACTTGTCGAAGGGTGGCCCACGTGAGCAGATCAGCAGAGGGGAGGCACTGCTCAGAAACCCCAGACCCTCTCCTTCTTTTGACAGCTCTCGTGGGCGTGGCCTCCGTGAGGGGCAGAGATTTATCGAAGGGACTGTATTAGTTCTCAAGGGTGGACAGGAAGCTGCTGAGGTGTCCAGGATGTTGGGAGGATGAGGCTGTAACAGTACCAATTTCACATCAGAACATTCTGGGAAGAAAAAATATCAGTTTTAAGAATTTGACATGCATGTATTACAAATATTTTAAAATGATTTTCAGAGGAAAACCACATTATTTTCTTCACATAGATATAATATACAGTATTTTTTGGTCCAGGAAGAAATTATGGCTTTTCGATACACACACAATTGATCAGAAGTTCCCCAAGGATGTGGAACGCTGACTTTGGCTGGGATGGTCTGTGTGGCTCAGCTCTGCCTCTAGAAGGAAGTAATATCCCTGGTTTTAACTCTNTCTTCACATAGATATAATATACAGTCTTTTTTGGTCCAGGAAGAAATTATGGCTTTTCGATACACACACAATTGATCAGAAGTTCCCCAAGGATGTGGAACGCTGACTTTGGCTGGGATGGTCTGTGTGGCTCAGCTCTGCCTCTAGAAGGAAGTAATATCCCTGGTTTTAACTCTAAGGTCTGGACCTTCTGTCCTGGGATCAGGAGATGGAATACTTGGGGGACTTCTGAAGGGAGGGCCAGAGGGTAATGCATCTTGGTCACCAATCAAGATTGTAGAAGTTGTATTTCTGGCCACCAGAGACTTTGATATCTCATATAAGCATCATCAGAAGTCCATGAGGAAGGTATTTTGAGGATCAGAGAAGCTAAGGGGTTTGTCTGAGGTCACTCAGCTAGTAAATGACAGAGCTGGGATTTGAACCCAGGTTTGCCCGACCCCAAGGCTTCCCTGGTGGTTCAGATGGTAAAGCGTCTGCCTACAATGCGGGAGATCCAGGTTTAATCCCTGGGTCGGGAAGATCCTCTGGAGAAGGAAATGGCACCCCACTCCAGTATTCTTGCCTGGAAAATCCCATGGATAGGGGAGCCTGGTAGGCTACAGTCTATGGGGTCACAAAGAGTCAGACTCGACTGAGCGACTTCACTTGCCTGACCCCAAGGTTGGAGCTCTTCATCATCAAGGGCCCGCTACTTCCAGGGTCAAGGTCAACACAAAGGTTCCTGGACCCCCGGTTCTTTCTGCAGTGTTGTTTTCTTCCATAATCTGAGGCAAATGTGAGTCTCAGCCTTCTGCTCACCCCTACCCCAACTCCCAGGCCCAGCTGGGCAGCATCAGCAGGATCCCTAAGTAAACCAAAAGCCAAAGCAAAGTGCAGGAGCAGACATAGCCCCTGCATCCTCTGTCCTGGCAAACCGGGTAGCGCCACTGGTCTGAGAGCAGGGGATTCCAGCTGTGCTGTGCTGGACCTCCTGAGCGGACCCCGCCCTGCCTGTGAGCACATCAGGGGCCAAGCCGCACCTCATGCTGCTGGGGCTGGGGCGAGAGCAAGCAATAATTTCCCCATGAAATAAAGAAGTGATTTGGGGGGAAGGAAATTCCTTTTCAAGCCTCTGCTGGAAATTCCTTGGTGAGTCCCCAGTTTCTGTTAAAAGCAGCCTCAACACAAGAAAAGATGCTCAGCATTACTAATTATTAGAGAAATGTAAGACAAAATGACAGTGACTGGCACCTCACACCAGTCAGAATGGCCATCATTAAAAAGTCTACAAATAACAAGTGCCGGAGAGGGTGTGGAGAAAAGGGAACCTTCTTATACTGTTAGTGGGAATGTAAACCGGTGCAGCCACTGTGGAGAACAGTATGGAGAGTGCTTAAATAGCTAAAAATAGAACTACCCTATGATCCAACAATTCCTCTCCTGGGTGTTAATCTGGAAAAAAATGAAAACACTAGCTCGAAGAGGTATACACACCCTACTGTTTATTGCAGCACTATTTATAAGAGCCAAGACATTGAAACAAACTAAATGTCCATCAACAGATGAAGGATGAAAAAGCGGTGCGTGTGCACACGGAACGTTACTCAGCCACAGAAAAGAATGAAATAACGCCATTTGTAGCAACATGGATAGACCTGGAGATTATCGCACTAAGCCGAGGAAGCCAGACAAAGACAAACACCACAGGATATCATTTATATGTGGAATCTAAAATATGATACTTATCTGCAAAACAGAGACAGACTCACAAAGAGAACAGACTTATGATCGCCTGGGGCGGTGGGGGAGGGATGGGTTGGGAGTTTGGGTTTAGCAGATTATACATAGGAAGGATAAACAGTAAGGTCCTGCTATATAGCACAGGGAACTATATTCAGTGTCCTGTGATAAACCATAGTAAAAAAGAATATGAAAAAAAAGTGTCCTCAATCCTCAACCAGGCTGCCTAGGGTGACGGGGAACTATATTCAGTGTCCTGTGATAAACCATAACGGAAAAGAATATGAAAAAAAAGCATCCTCAACCCTCAGCCAGGCTGCCCAGGGTGAGAAGCCGGGGAGCAGGGGAGGGAGCAGGCAGGGCTGGCACCATGGGGTGTGACGCTATGGTCCGAGCCAGAGCCATTCTGCTCCACATGCTCAGAACAAGGGATGGATGGAAGGGAGGAGAGGAGCCAGAGGAAGGACAGGGCCACAAAGGAGAGAGCGTTTCCTACCCACAGTGTGATACCAGCCCCCACATAGGGACGCCCCTCTGCCGGCACCTTGCTGGGCTCTAGACCTGATAGATCACCTCTCCCCCAAACTTGGGACATCCTGTCCCCATTTTACAGATAAGGAGACTGAGACACAGGCAGACGTACTGACCTGCTCAGGGTCAGACCCTCCCCAGGCTTCCTGGGTCACCTGCAGGCCCACGTCCCAGTTCCTCTCCTTCCCGTTGGCCTCAGTAAGTGAGGACGCACAACTCCCTCCCTGCAAGGGTCATGTCTTCACTCCAGAAACTCCTCAGTCCTTCATGCAAATCAATCTTTGGTGGGACAACCCATCCGTATTCTCAACACCCCAGAGCATCCTTGAATCCTGATACATACTCACCACCATCCCCGCACTCCCGGCAGCCAGCCAGGCCTCCTCGGAACTGCTTCCTGCCAGGGTGTAAGCAGCCTGACCTTGAAGCCCAGGCAATCAGGGTCTAACTAGTTCTGATCTGAGGGCAGGGGTTTGAGATTGGGGTCATCCATGAGGATGAGGGGCTCTGCCAATCTCAGGCATCAAGATCAGGGCCCCCTTATGACCAGGGAGGTCCTAGGGCCCCCATCAAGACCAGGGCCCCCACTGTCATGGGCCCCAGGCATTTGAAATAGCACACATTACCTTTTAAGACTTTACAGTATAAAAGCAAATATAATTCAGACTGGACTTATTAGTATATAGTCATTTTGATTATATTCTTTTTTTCTACTGATGTAAAAATACATTAAAGTGAAACATTTTCAGGGGCCCTAGAAGTGCCTGGTCTTAGGCCTGTGAGCCAGCTGAGGCCTGGCAGCAGGAGCAGGGTGGGAAGGGTAGGATAGCAGGCCATGTGAAGAGGGTGCGATGATGCCCTGGAGACCAGGCTGGCGGCAGCCCCCGACCCTTCTTGAGCTGTGCGGTAGGCACAGCCTGCGTGCATTTCTTGCCCTGTCTGAGCCTCTGATTGTATGAAATGATTCATTTTACTGGCCAGGTAGATTAGGGCAGAGGTGAGAGGAGAGGCTGGGGACAGGGGCGCTGGGTACAGTGGTAAGCCCAGCACAGTCCCCCCCTTCCCACCCCCAGCAGAGGAGGAAAGCTGGCTGATGGTGAGAATACTCTTTGCCCTGTGGGGCCTGGCAGGCTCTGATGAGGAAGGTGGGTGGGCATACGCCGGACACCTGTTAGAACTCTGCCCCCAGGAATGGCTTCTCTAAGCTGAAATTGGCAGTGGCCGTGCTCCCCCACAGATGTCTGGGCAGGGCAGGTTGCTTGAACACAACCTCCAACGGACAGTCTTTGGACCACATAGACCAGGCTCAGGGACCCAGGACACCTGGTCCTTCCTGTACAAGCCAGGAGCTCTCTGTCGCGCAGCAGAAGCCTGGAGCCTGGGCAGAGCAATGCTAACAGTCTGATGAGAAGGCAAGTGGGGTCAGAGACCAGGAAAGACCTGCCAGATGGCAGTGTGAGGCTTCAGCAAGGAGGAGGCAGCTGCCGGGAGCAGCAGGAACTGTCCCCGCAGGCTCCACTCTGGCTGTGGCAGGGGGGACTGTGCCAGCCACTCAGCCAGCACCCCGGGAGGGCCTCTGCAGCCAGGCGAGGAGATGGGCAACTGGGTGGAGGAAGCAGGCTCACCGCCCTGGGCAGGCTCACGTCCAGGCAACAGCTGAGAACAGAATAAACTGGTTGGTTAAAAATCAGGGTTCAAAGGGAGGGTCCAGACAGTCAATGAGCTGATAATAATAATAGTAGCCATTACTTATTCATCACGGGCTGGTGCCAGGCAATAGGCCAACTTGTAAATGGCTGAGCCAGGGTCCCAGCCCAGGCTGCTTGCACACTGTCCATCCCACCTTTGCCCCTCACTCTGAATCAGCGTGTCTTCCAGTGTCGTATCTTTTTGCCTTTCATACTGTTCAGATCGGATGGATGGTTGGAAGGCATCATGGCTCAGTGGGCATGAGTTTGAACAAACTCCGGGAGACAATGCAGGACAGGGAAGCCTGGTGTGCTGCAGTCCATGGGGTTGCAGAGTCAGACACGACAGCGACTCAACAACTGAACCAACAGACAGAGCCAGGCAGGAGAGGGGAAGGAGCAGGAGGGGCTAGCAGTGGGCCAGGAGGAGGCTGGGAGGAGGGGCAGGGAGCCCATTGCAGAGGGGAAACTCCAGGTGCCAGCTGGCTGTGAGGGTATTTGCATCCGCCTGACAGGCCTCCAACTTGAGGCTGATGAATCCAGGTGGCAGGGGGCTGGGGTGATGCTCACATCCCGCTCCGCACAGGTGAGAGCGCAGGTGAGGCGAGGTAGAACACACCTCGGCTGCGAATCCTCCCAGCCAACTCTCTGCCTCTCCCACAAGATCCCAAATACTGGCGTGGGTACGCGCGATGATGACACTGACCCTTGCTAACACCACAGAACAGCAAGGGGCTCAACGTGAATCAAAGACCTGCATGGAAGAGCTAAAACCAGAAGACCCTGTAAAGAAAACGCCGGGCAAAGCCTCTTGACATTGGGTCTGATGATGGCTTCTTGGATATGACACTGAAAGCGCAGGCGATGAGAGGAAACATAGATACTGTGAACTTCATGAAAATTTTAAATGTTGTGTATCAGAAGACAAGACAGCAGAATAAAAAGGCAGCCCCCAGAATGGGCGAAGTTCTGCAAGTCATAGACCTGACAAGAGGTTAGCATCCTGAAGATAAAGAGAAGTCCTCAAACTCAACACAACAGAACAGACAACCCAGACAAAGGGGCCAGGGGCGTGAACAGATATTTCTCCAGAGATGATATACGAACACCCAGTGACCACATGAGGCTTCCCCAATGGCTCAGTGGGCAAACAATCCTCCTTTCATACAGGAGACGCAGGTTCAATCCCTGGGTCGAGAAGGTCCCCTGGGGAAGGAAATGGCACCCCACTCCAGTAGTCTTACCTGAAAAATCCCATGGACAGAGGAGCCTGGTGGGCTACAGTCCAAAGGGTCACAAAGAGTCAGATACAGCTTAAGCACACGAGCAATGAGCTCATGAATAGATGCCCAACATCACTAATTATTAGGGAAATGCAAATCAAAACTAGAATGAGAGTACCTCACATCATTAGAATGACTCCTATAAAAACATTATAATAAATGTCAGTGAGGATGAGGAGGAAAGTGGAACCTTGGTGCACTGTCGATGGAAAGGAAAAATAGTACAGTCACTTTGGAAAAGAGTATCGAGTTTCCTCACGGAACTAAAAATAGAATTAACATATGACCCAGCAAATTTCACTTCCAGGCATATATCCAAAAGAACTGAAGGCCAAGGACTGGAATAGGTATTTGTACACCCATGATCATAGCAGCGTTATTCAGAGACGCAAAACGTGGAAGCAACCCAAGTGTATTTAACCCAACTGAACTATACATTTGAAAATGGTTAAGATGGTCGTTTTACCACAATAGAAAAAAAATGGAGGAAAAAATAGTCACAGTATCTAATAGTTCTGACAGGTCAAAGGGGACAGACCACTTCCCACTCAAAAACAAGCAGTAACCAGAAGCAGAAAAAGGCAGGTAATTGTGGATCGGAAGAGGAATTCCATCCAGAGGCCCGAGGTGGGTGGGGGTAAGGGAAAGCAGATAAACAATCCTTCATTTTAAAAAGAGCTAAAAATAACATGGCTTCTTCGGGGAAAAGAAACTTAGAGTAGGTGTGAAAAAGACTGGAGCATCGATATAAAAATTCCATCAGAAGGAGGGGCGGAAGTGAACTGGAGGAGCTCAGGAAAGAAATAGAAAAGGAAAAGAACATTTTTCAAGAGAGAAAAGCCACATTGGAAGCCAAATACAGGANAACTTAGAGTAGGTGTGAAAAAGACTGGAGCATCGATATAAAAATTCCATCAGAAGGAGGGGCGGAAGTGAACTGGAGGAGCTCAGGAAAGAAATAGAAAAGGAAAAGAACATTTTTCAAGAGAGAAAAGCCACATTGGAAGCCAAATACAGGAGACAGGATAATGGAAGATAAAGTGGAAAGGGACAGTGAAATGAAGTGATTATGGGGCAGATAAGAGATATGAAGGGATGAGTCTTCTGAAAAAGAAAATAGCGTAAGTGAATTTTTAAAACCTATAAAGTTTTAACAGAAGAAACCTTCCTGAAACGTGGAAAGGTTGAAATGGACATACCAAAAAACATTACATTATGACCCAGTGAAAACGACAACAGTCAACACTCAGACGTGCCCTAATAAGTTTGCTGAGCATCAAGAAACGGTCCTGGGCGTTACCTCTAGTTAGGAGGTGGAGCCAGGATGGTGGAGCGGGCAGAACCTGGGCTCACCTCCTCCCCTGAGCACACAAAAACCACAGCTGCTCACAAAGCAACCCTGGACGGGAACCACCTGCGGATGAGCAGAAGAGTTCCCACAACCCAGGATATAATGAAGGGGCGGAGAGGCAGAGACGCGCTATCGCCAAGACCCAAGCCAGGCAATTCTCTGATGGTTCAGTGGTGAGGACGCTGTGATTTCACTGCCAGGGCCCAGGACTGATCCCTGGTCGGGGAACTGAGATCCCGCTAGCCACAAGATGTGGTTAAAAAAAAAAAAAAGACCAACACCCCCGGGTGGGCAAGCCATAAATGGGAGGGTTATCACAATGGCAGAGGCTCTCCCCCAGGAGCAAGGGGTCTGAGCCCACATCAGGTTCCCCAGCTCTGGGGCCTGCACCAGGAAGACAAGTCCCCAGAACACCTGGGTAGAAGATCAGCAGGGCCTGCGTGCAGGAGAGCCGCAGGGCTGTGGAAATAGGATCCTTACTCTGGAAGGACTTACGAAATATCTCACATGTTCCAAGACCCAGCGCAGGGGCAGCAATGTAAAAACAGCCTGAGTCAGACCTTCCTGCTGATCCTGCAGCGTCTCCAGTCCCTCGGGACCCCCCTAGGGCATGGATGTTGGTGGCTGCCTATGGGGAGCTCTGTCTACCACAAGGACACTGGGGCTGACAAATGTCCTCCCCCAGCCTATCAGTGCTGGGGGCTCACCTGCCTTCCAGTCAGCTGGTACCGAGCAGCCAGCCACCATGGTACCCGGCCCTGCCCTGCCCTACAGTGACTGGTGGCCCCCCCACAAGGCCATCTGATGTGAAGAGCCAACTCATTGGAAAAGACCCTGATGCTGGGAAAGACTGAGGGCAGAAGCAGAAGGGGACGACAGAGGACAAGATGGTTGGATGGCATCGCTGACTCAGTGGACATAAGTTTGAGCAAACTCTGGGGGATGGTAAAGCACAGGGGAGCCTGGCGTGCTGCAGTCCACTAGGTCACAAAGAGGCAGACACGACTGAGTGACTGAACAACGACAACACAGGGCAGAGAGAGCCTCAGGGAGCTGCCCTGGCAGGCCACAGGCTTGTGTATCATCACACGTCAGTCATGCCAGGAAAGCAAGACATCCTGCATCCTGACTCCACAGGGAGAGAACAGGAGCCCCATATGGGCTGCTACCCTCCCTTCCCCGAGAACTAGAGGAGAAGAGGGGGGAGGAAGGGGAGGAGAAGTAGGGGAGGGAGGAGAAAGGGGGAGAAGGGGCAGGGGGGAGAAGACAGTGGGGGAAGAAAGGAGGGGGAGTGGGGGAGGAGGAGACAGATTTCATCCCCTCCCATTTCACAACCAAATCCATCTCAAAAATATAGCTACTCTTTTTTTTAAAGGCAAAAGGGGCTCAATTATCAAATTAAGACCCCCAGAAGATTTAAAGACAGAAACTGGTCCTTACCTGCACATCAGGTCTGAGCTCACACTCCCTGAAGCACATATGGGCTGAGAATGATCTCAGTGCCTCCCTCCAGCCCAGAACCCCCTCAGGATACACCCTCAACCCAGGCCTCTGGGGACCGCACAGAGACCAGCTCACTGTGAACTCACCAGGAAAATGGACCCAAAGTAGCAGAAACCCTGCATCCCGAGCAAGTGTCCACAGCCTCAGCAAACCAGCTGAGACCACCAGCTACGTAAGGGACACGGTCAGCGACAGAGTGAAAATCGAATGTTGTCCGTGTTTACAGAAATGAAAGCGGGACCTGAAAACGTGAGCAGGGAACACAAAGCAATCAAACAGATGTCACAGCCAAATTCATCTCAAAAATGTAACTGTTCATTTTTTTAAAAAAGGCAAAAGTGGCTCAATTATCAAATAAGCACATATGTAAACGAATGAATGAATTGGAGGGGGGAAAAAGGTTGAAGGAATGACCCATAAAGAGATGGAAAATAATTTGGAATTCCCCTCAGGCCCACTTGGAGAAGAACCCTTGATAACCCACCTGGGTCCTAGGGCCTGTCATCAATGAAATTTTCTACAACTAGTTAGGCTAGATGAGTTCTGATCCTTCAGAGTGGATAAGTCCAGACAGGCAACAAGCTGGAGGAGGTGGGCAGAGCCACTTCTGCCCCACTAAGACTCCCCGGAGCTATCCTTCTCATCATCTTTGAGAGGAGACAGGGGATGATTTTAGGTGTGAGATTGGGCTTTGTGATTTGAACCTCACACTCCCCCTTAAAATTCTCAGCATATCTGTCATCCAGGAATGTACCTAAACCTAAACCTTTGGGGAAGACCTTCTGTTTCTGGTCTACTCCATTCGGGGAAACCACTGAACAGACAAATGTGTGCAATAAACAGGTCTGTAAGGGCCCTGCAGAGTCCAGTGCTCTGCTACTTTATGACGATCTGTGACGATGGATTACAGATGATGGATTACAGATGCACCCTATCAGCTCGACTGCTGTCCTCAGGGTGAGTCAGTGACCTAGGGGGTGCTTGGCAAGGGCTCTGCTGAAGTCCACGTATTCACAGAGTCTGAGACTCCACCATTAGACAGTCATTTTTTTTGGAAGTAAACATTGCCCCATTTAGAGTCTGATAAAAAAAAATTTTTTTTCCAATCACTCAGGAAAGGGATAGATAATAGTTAAAGCCACCATTAATCACAGTGCCTCAATATATTTTAACAGATTCTTTTCAACAAAGCCATACCCTCTGAGATGGATTAGATGGATGGAGGGTGAAAGAGAAACTTGGTGGATCAATCCTCCCTAGGAGAGGATGAGAGGCCTGGTGGGGTCCTTGGATGTGGGAGAAGCAAAGATGAAGGTGTGGTCCAGAGTGTTCTGCCTGCCCCTTGGGACTTTATTACCCCTCACATCCTGCTCTGGACTCCCTACCCAATTTGGCCAGCAGGTGGCAGCGCAGGGTTGAAAATGAGCATCTCCGGAGGTGTTCAGACTGTTCACCCAGCTTCTTTCTAAGGCGGCCTCAGTGTTCATTCAGGATGGGACCAGAGGCACCAGGGCAGCCCGATGATGTGGGATACACTGCTGAAGCCTCGGTGACTCTGGACCTTCAGTTCTTGGCAGGTGGACGTAGTGTCTGCGGGAGGGGCACAGGGGTTGTGTCCTGTCTGATTTGAGGAGGGCCGTTTGGAGGATGAAAGGCGATCTTAAAGGTGGAAATGATTTACAGGGTTCTTGGGGCTGCCTTGATGAGGGTGGGGGTGGAGGGCATTAGAGGAGATTGGCAGCTTCACACTTGGGAGGCCTGGGCTGGGCTGGTGGGGGAACTATGAGGAGCGGAGTGCACGGTGAGGTCAGTGCCACACCTGACCTCGTTCTAACAGGCAGAGGGAAGGAACAGGGGCAGCCTGGACTGGAACTGGCCTGAGGCTGCTCACTGTCTAGCCTCTCTTCTGAGATGTGTTGGTGGCTGTGAACACTGTGAGGATAGTACTTCCTGTCCCATCATTTTTAGGAGGCTTGATAAAGTCTGTGGGCAGCCTCTGCATCCCACACGCCTGGCTCTGGAACGACACTCAGCAACCTGCCTCGTCCTCACCTACCCAGGCAGCCCTGTGGATGAAGGGAGGAAATGACCAGCTCTAAACAGAGGCCTCTGTCCAGAGACATCTTACTTCTTCCCTGGGAAGCCCCAAGTGAAGCGAGAGCTCAACACACAGGCCGGCCACCTGCATGGACCTCACAGAGCAGGTAGGAAGAATAGTGTCCTCTGTTGTCATCTTAAGGATGCCCTGCCCCACCACCCTGTGATCTAATGCAGTATCAGCACGCACTTCCTCGGGAGGGGGCTCTGGGCACTTGTTAGACGTTCATATATATACTGCAGCCATCCCTGGATGAAGCTCACGTCCCGGCTGAGGGTGGATATCTGCATGACCAGCAGGCCTGGGTGATCTTGCACTTTGCTACCTGGGGATGCTCTGCCTCCATACCAGAGGTGGACGGAGAGACAGAGGCTGGAGCCTGGGGAAGGCTCTCTGGGCCACCTAACTTGAAAGGAGGCAGAACAGAGTCTAGGAGAGAACCCAAGAAGGAGGGAGGGGGCGTCAGCAACCAACTAGCCAGTCTCGGTGCCATGGCGCACCCACCTCCCAACAACCCCTCTCTTCACCTGGGATGCCCCTCCACACCTTCCCTACTGCCTCAAGGGACCAGGATTCCCCTGTCTCCACGAACTCTGCTAACCCTTGTGGCCCCCAGGACCTTTTATTGACCCAGATTGTGGTGGGCAGAATCATGGCCCCCAAAGTTGTCCATGTCCCAACCCCTAGAATCTAGAATTTGTCACCTTGCATATATTCCAAGAGCCCCTGGGTGGGGGGTAGAATGCAGACACCTTGGTTTAGCCAACGAGGCTTCTGATCTACTGTAAGATAATAAGTTATGTTTGTTTGAGCCAGTAGCTTCGTGGTCATCTGTTGCAGCCACCATAGGAAACTGCTATAATGATCTGATTGGGAAAGTTGTTCCCATCATGGGCCCTGCCCAGCGAGGGAGGCTGGGGGTGCGGGGGTGGGAGAGCAGCAGCTTAGAAGCCGCAGGCCCTCCTGCTGTATGAGTCTGAGTTCTTATCTTCTCTGAGTCTCCATCCCCATCTGTCAATAAGGGTGGTGATGACGCCAGCTCCTGCAGGCAGGAGTCAGCTGGTCAGCTTCAAACCTCCTCCTGCCTCCAACCACTTCTGTCCGCCTGACACCCAAGTCCCCTGGGCTCCTGGGAGATGCTGGAGGAAGGCAGGCTCCTCGGGGTCCTGAACCATCCTCGGTGCAGACACACACACCGTACTTCGGGGAGTGGTCCTCCTT
Source organism: Neotragus moschatus (assembly GCA_006410615.1). Lineage (NCBI taxonomy): Eukaryota > Metazoa > Chordata > Mammalia > Artiodactyla > Bovidae > Neotragus > Neotragus moschatus. The sequence continues at coordinate 780,552 of SJYA01000303.1, read as the reverse complement.
GGCTTCCTGTCCTGGCAGCTCATCTGGGGGATCCTCACATCTGTCTGTCACTCCTGGGGCCCCAGGCTCCCCCCTGAGGAGCTGTCAGCAGTAGCATCCCAATTGTGATCTCCAAGGTAACTCTGACGGTGCGTCTGTTGCACCCAATGTTCAGAGATCTGTGTGGATTCTTCCCTTGCCCAGGGCCAGTGTCACTTCCCAGAAGCCCTGCATGGAGGGAAGGGTGTGTGTGTTCAAAGAGGCTTTCCTGGATTGGGAACAGGTTGTCAGCCAGCTCTGACCCTTTGGTTATGGGGTGGTCTCTGGAGGGAAGGGCATGTGTAGAAGGTCAGGCTGGAAAGGTCTGTACCCTGGGTGGCTAGGGAGCCTGGGGGCACGGCCAGGGTGAAGATGTCTCACGCCACCCCTCAGACCCCTTCTCTCATGTCTAAGACACACTATTCACAATCACTTATAACAGCATCTTTGGCAGGAGGCCAGCATTGCAGTCAGGTTGATGAGGGTTCTAACTCAGCCCATGTCATTTACCAGTCAAGGGGCTTACACCTGAGAGCCTGTTTTCTCGGTGAAAGTTAAAGTATTAGTTGCTCAGTCATTTCCAACTCTTTCCGACTCCATGGACTGTAGCCTTCCAGGTTCCTCTGTGTCCACTGAATTCTCTAGGCAAGAATACTGGAGTGGGTCTCTGTGCTGCTGCTGCTGCTAAGTCGCTTCAGTCATGTCCAACTCTGTGCGACCCCATAGACGGAAGCCCACCTGGCTCCCCCATCCCCGGGATTCTCCAGGCAAGAACACTGGAGTGGGTTGCCATTTCCTTCTCCGATGCATGAAAGTGAAAAATGAAAGGGAAGTCGCTCAGTCGTGTCCAACTCTTCGCGACCCCATGGACTACAGCCTACCAGGCTCCTCCATCCATGGGATTTTCCAGGCAAGAGTACTGGAGTGGGGTGCCTTTGCCTTCTCCTAGTGGGTCTCTATAGTTTCCTGTAAAAGCATGCAAGCCCCTCCATTTCCCTTTCTCAGAGGAAATGGAAGTTTAGCCCTGCCCACTGTGAAAGGGCATCTGATTTCAGGAGGAGGTGTGTGCAGGTGAGCCGGGCCCACACTCTGAGATCACTGCCTCCCCAGGCATAACCCTGGCCAAGCATCCTTCAGACCTGTCTGTTGGTGAGACGGATGGGGCTCAGGGAGGATGACGGTGAGCTGCGCCCTCTGCTGGCCACATCAGGAAAAGCGCTGGTGGGGACTTCGGATGGAGGGAGAGTCCCAGGCTTACTTGGCGCCTCGCCCAGCTCTCCTCATCCCAGGTAGAAGCCTGAGATGCCGGCTGGTGTGAGAAATAGGGTCCGCCAGCGCCCACAGCATCCATCCCCTCCCCCAGAGCCTTCTCCTCTCATGGCCCCTCAGTCTTCCTAGACCCCTCCACGTCTTCTCCTGCAGAGAAGGTGTCTTAACATTTTCCAGGAAAAATGCAAGTCCTGGGAAATGGGTATGTGGCATGGGGTGGGGAGGAGGGAGTGGGTGTGTGTGTGTGCCCCTTCCCTCCTTCTAATCTCAGTGTCCGCCTGGCCTTGGGGGCCCAATGTAACCAGATACTGGCTGGGGCTCCGTTCAGGCAGAAGCGATTTGAAAATCAAATCGGTGGGGCCAGAACAGTCCATTCTTTAGCTGAGCAGTTTCTAACCAAGGCATGCAAATGTGCCGCCTGGGCATAATGGCCCCTGGAGGGATGGTTGGGGGGCACTACCAGGCAAGATGGAACGGCCCTGGGCAGGAATGCTGACCTGATCGTGCCCAGATGTCATGAGACGGAAGGATAGCCAGGCTCTGCTCCCCTCTGCTCTCCATCCTCCTGCCGTTTCTAACCTCTAACTTCTAACACTCCCAGATCTCTCTCTCTCAATCCTAATCTTGCTCTCACAACTGTCCAGGCCCCCAGACCTCGTACAGCGACACCTCTCTGGTAGGCAGGTATGGTTGCCATCCTTCCTAATTTCTCCTTGTATGCAAATTCCGCCACACCCTTCTTGCTAACTGCGCTTCCGCGCTGGAGCCCCCTGCTGCTGTCTGTGAGGGGCTGCATTGACACTGACCTTGAGATGGTCCCCGGGATGGATGGACAGGAAGCACCTGGCTCCAGATGACATGCCGGGTGCTCTGCACTGTGTACTTGCTTGAGGAGGTCATGGCAATGGCGGGGTGAGGGGAAGCGGGCAGCTGGCTGTAATGGGAGACTCTTGTCACCATATCCATTCTGGAGCTGGCACGTTCACATGTGCCCTGAGCAGTGGTGGTGTGTCCAGAGTCAAGTACAAAGTCAGGGCTCCTCCAGGGCCCTGACATGGAGAAGCCCTGGGATTGGGTTGGTAGGCGTTTCTCTAGCTGCCCTGCAGTACTTGGGGTTCGTGGGAGATGAGACCCTATCAAATCTGCGCTTGGAGACTCACAAGGCAAAGAGGAAAGAAGCTGGAATTCTTCTAACACAGGTACAGCCATGGCTTCCTCTTTCTCTTGAGCAGCACCTCACGCAGCACAGACCCAGCACGCCCTGCCCCGGGGCCTTGCCAGCCAGGATTATGACCTCTCAGCAAAGCTGTTCACCACTGCTTCATCTTCCAAGAAGGCAGATGGGGAAGGGAGGCCACTGACCCAAGGTCAGCAGGTGCATGAGGGCCAGCTCTCCGGGCATCCCAGGGGGCGGGGTGGAGCGCTCGGCCCAAGGTGCAGCTGGATGCATGTGGGGTTGCTGTCCGAGAACATCAGCTTGGGTTTGTCGCCGGCTGCCCTCTTACAAAGCGGAACAGGAACAACTCAGGGGTGCACTAAGCCCCTGTAGCAGGGACACCCTGCTCGCTTGGGCTCGAGGTCCACATGTCTAGCTGAATCCCTTCGGTGTTCCTGGCAAGGCAGGGCCCGGGGGCTGGGGCGGCTGGCCGCTCTGGGTCCCTGGACGCAGAGGAGGACGGTGGTGATAAAGAGGCAGCACCGCAGGAGGCAGCAGAGAAGGACTGGGCGAGGAGGGGAGGCTGGCCTCGCCCTCGCTCACACTGCGGCTGCCCTGGCCAGTCGTTTACGTCCTCTACCCGCTATCCCAGGGGGTCAAGCTCGACAGCATGGCTTGTAAGGGTTATGCCAGCTGTGAGTGGGGAGAAGTGGAGAGATTTGCGAAGCGGAGAGAATGAAAGAGTGATAAACATAAGCCAGGAGCTCCAAGCACCAGAACAGGGATCCAGATTCTGGTGTTTTCCGTGGCAACATCCCTTGCTGTGTGCTCTACAAAGAGCAAAACCATAATGCCCTCTGCTAGAGGATTCTTTTCTTGCCTTATCTTGGAAGCAGGGAATGTACTCTACCCAGAAGTAAATGAATTGTTTGTGGGCAGACAGGGCTTGCTGGGAAGTGCTGGTGGGGGAGGAACAGGGCTGGTCAGGAGAGGGGAGTGGTGCAGGGCAAGGGGTCTGGGCTCAGAGAGTTGCCAGGGTCTTGCAGACCAAGATCTCTGATCATCCCAGAGGCCTCTGTTTTCAAAACAACAAAAAAACATGCAGGGCAACTAGCTTTAGCTAAGATACAATTTGAAGGCCTGGACCATCTTCCAAGCCCTTGATTTGTTCAAGGTTGTTTCATTCCTGTTGTGTCAGGAATACTTTACGAGACTTTGTTGACAACCTTCCTCTGACTGTTTCTTCTATCAACTCTGACCTCAAGTAGGCTGCCCGCGGCAAAACACCCACACCCACACACACACCCCAAACAGATGAAGGCCTGGGTTATCCCTGTTGGATGTTTTAAATAACTATCATCTTTTTTCTACTTAAATTCCCTAAATGATTAAATTATCTACAAGAAATTTATTAATTCATTTGCCAAGTGAAAGACTCAGCAAATTATCCTTGGGGGTTAAATCTACTTGCCAAAGGGTGTCCCAAAACTATGGTTAGGTATAAGCAACAATGGAAAACTTTGGTTTCCTTCCCCTTTCATTATGATCTTTTTTCAAAAAATAGTTGTAAGCATAGCTCAGAGCACAGTTTTGGAGGTATCTTCACCATCGTCTGATGTGTGCACATGTGTGTGTGCTCGTGCGTGTGTGCGCATAGGGGTGTGAGTGGGTGGGGGCAAGTGTTTAAACTTCATCCTGATTCTAAGTCATGGACCATTAATAATGTCTGACNAGAGCACAGTTTTGGAGGTATCTTCACCATCGTCTGATGTGTGCACATGTGTGTGTGCTCGTGCGTGTGTGCGCATAGGGGTGTGAGTGGGTGGGGGCAAGTGTTTAAACTTCATCCTGATTCTAAGTCATGGACCATTAATAATGTCTGACTGCAAAACTCAGGAGCCACTAAATATTATACTATTTATAAGTAATCTCTTGCCCAAGGCATTGAACTACTTAATGAAGCCTTGAATTAATGTGTAACTTACAAAATAGATCATTCTACAAATATAGGCTACCAGAAGCATAATTGAAGCTGTTCTCTTTGTTTCACTACTTGGATGGATGCTAGAGAAGGAACAACAAATACAAATAATAATATTTAAAATGTATTGAGCCAGGCATGGTGCACATTACTTTGTATGCATTATTCCATTTGGTTATCATAATAAACTATATAAGAGACACACCCACTGTTCCACCTTTACTGATATGAAAACTGAGGCTTGGAAACGTTTCTGTAACTAGTCCAAAGGCATGCAGTGGAATTCAAATCCAAGTGCATCTGACTCTCACACTGGATGCTGCAATTCTGGGGCAGGAAGAGTAAGCAAAGAGTGGGCTTATGTGCTAAGGTGTCTACTAATTTGCCTAAATGCAGACATGGAGTTTGTTTGCATCAGGGGCTGATCTTGATCGCTCAGAGAATGCAATGGTACTAGTGAAACTTAGGGGAGCTGTGGAGGTTTTATGGCAAAGAGCTCAGGAGAGACAGATGGATCCTGAGTGCCCAGCAAACCACAGCTGATGACCAAGCTTTCTAAACCCTGAAGCCTGGCAGCTGGGATGCCAAGGGTGCTCATGACCATCACTGTTTACTACCCAGGGGTGATGAGAAAGCCCGGTCCAGGGCATTCTAGGGAAGCGTGTGCTTCTCTCTGATGTCCAAGGACCTTCCTCCCTGACTCAGTTGGACTGATCCTCCCAAGGTCCCAAGATGAGGCTGAAACCCTGTGTTGACCTCCACTCAGGGAGGGCTGAGTGTCACCTGTGGTCACTCCATCACCTGAGAGAACACAGATAGAGGGTCTGTTCTGCGGCCCTGAGATGCTCCCCGGTCACCCACAATCATGTGCACTGCCTGGGAACGGGTTATGCCAGCATCTCCCTGGTGCCCACTTGAGGCCTTGATAGTGGTCTTGTATAGAGAGGATGCCCTGGAAGACAGCCCAGGGGTGCAGATGGTGATGGGGTGTCAGGGCCACATGGAGTGGGGGGTGGGTGAGAGGCTGCTCCATTATCCTGTCCATTCTGGTCTCTATGCCTCCTTCTTCTGCAGATCATGGGCTCATCTGGGAGGGATGTCATGGCCTTCAAGATGCCGGTCCCTCAGGGAGCTGGGCCCATGGTCATTGCCCTGGCTCCTGCCCTATCTGTGATAGAGCAGATACAGCCCAACTCTCTCCACTCCTGCCACGTGACCCGTCTTCTCCATTAGATGCACGGAGCCAAACACTTGGCATGCAGTCGTTATCATCCATTTACTTTACGAGACCGACAGCTGACGTCCAGCGTCCCCAAGACAAAGGGATCCACCCAAGGAGGGCTCAGAGGAGACCCTGGAGACCCTGTTTGTTTAGGACCAGAACTCCAGACTAACTTTTGGATCGTGGAGCACCTGGAGCCTCAGGTGACTGGGGGGTTCTGTATCTCAAGTCTAGAAGGAAGGAGGAAACTCAGGTGGAAGGGGCTGCTCCCCAAATAGAGGTGCTCTACTATGTCCCTTTCTTGGGGAAGAGGTGCCCTGCCTACCCTTAGCTGCCAGCAGCCTTCCCAGGCCCTGCATGCCAGCGCCCCAGGAACTGTCCAGCTCATAGTCTGCTGAACTGCAGGGGTAGCTGCCCCACCTGACAGCCTGTGGACAGTGAGCTGGAGATGTGGGAGAGAGAGAATGAGGTAGCAGTGGAGGCCAGGCTGGGGAACTCAGAAGGGAAGTGCTGCCATTGCCATGTTTGACCTGTAAGCATTCCTGATAGTTAATTAAAAATAAGCCCAAGAGCCGAAGGAGGCCCACAGTGGGGTGGGAACTTCTTGCTCCAGAGAGATGCCAGGTTTCAGACTAAAGAACTATGAAAAGGACAGGTTGTTCAAGCATCTTTTGCTAGAGACATAAACTTGGAGGCCCTGAAGGCAGCAGCGACAAATCAAGGTCACAAAGCTGGTTAAGAGTGTGGCCAGGAGCCAAATCTTGCCCTGACCATAGCCCACTCTCCATAGACGGTAGTCAGTGTGTCTCCACTCGGATACAGTTACCACCAGCTGCTGGTGTGTAGTCTTTGGGTATCATCTCATTTTGGTAATGTTATTAAGTATTTCACATGTGCCAGCGCCTCTTCTTACGGCTTCACATTTATCATCTAACCCCTCAAATCCTCTCAAAAATCCTGCGAAGCAGAAATGATCTTCCCCACTTCCCAGGTGAGGAAATAGAGGTACAGAGAGGTTAGGTAGGAACTGGGAAGCAGCGCAGGCAGACCCTATTCCAGAGGCACCGTGCTGACCACTGTTAGGTGGTTTCCTCAAAAATCTTCACTTGAAGGGCCAGGGTGTGTCCCTGGGCTTTTCTATTTGCAAAGAGTCAAAAAGACAGNGAAATAGAGGTACAGAGAGGTTAGGTAGGAACTGGGAAGCAGCGCAGGCAGACCCTATTCCAGAGGCACCGTGCTGACCACTGTTAGGTGGTTTCCTCAAAAATCTTCACTTGAAGGGCCAGGGTGTGTCCCTGGGCTTTTCTATTTGCAAAGAGTCAAAAAGACAGGAAAGAATTCGGGGAAGGGAAGCTGGTGGAAGGTCTCAAGTGTTCACCTGCAAAGTTTAGGTTTTATCCTAGTAGTAAGGGCAGGTGAGGTGGATTGGGAGTTTGGGGTTAGCAAATGCAAACTATTATGTGTAGACGGATAAACAAGGTCCTACTCTATAGCACAGGGAACTATATTCANCTCATATTTATAGAATCTAGAAACATGGTGATGATAACCCTGTATACGAGACAGCAAAAGAAACACAGATGCATGGAATGGACTTTTGGACTTTGAGGGGGGGGGGAAGGTTTGGGAGAATGGCACTGAAACGTGTGCTGTCGTGTGAGAAATCGTCGGTCTATATTCGCTTCAGGATACAGGATGCTTGGGACTGGTGCACGGGAATGATCCAGAGAGTTGGAGTGGAGTGGGAGGTGGGGGTGGTGGTTCAAGATTGGGAACTCATGTACACCTGAGATGACAAAATAAATAAATAATTAATTTAAAAAAAAAATAAAAAGAGAGAGACTGCTTGAAAGATACAAACCCATCCCAAATGGTGAGCACAACAGCTCCGCAGACTCCGGGATCTTTCTCCTCCCCATAAGCCTCTCGGCACTGCAATGGTGGACTCTCAATGTGGCTCCACCAGCTGCCCTCCAGGACAGTGCTCCCTTGTTAGCAGAGGTTTCAGGAAAGCAAAAGAGGCTCCTCTTTGTCTTCAAGTGGAATGGAAACTGGCCACGGATTAGCAAGATTCACTACTCTTCCCTCCACTTTTGGGTATGTTTGAAAATTTCCATAACAAAAACGTTTTCTTAAAGTGTAATAAAAGATGTCTTGTCCTCAGGAAAGTGCTGAAGATTGAACTCTAGTTTGGGTGTAGGAAGGACTGTGTGATAGGCAACTGGGGATCAGATCCCGGAAGGGTCACTGAGGACACTTCCTGGCGCAAGGCCGTTCAGTGCGGCCAGACAATAAGTAAGTAAACAAATTGAAAAGATAGTCACTAGTCTACACTTCAAAAGATAGTTGGCCCAGGCAGTCTTGCAGAAAAGATCTGCCAAACTTTCTTTTTCTTCTTTTGACTTGTAGGATCTTAGTTACCCAAGCAAGGATCGAANGTTTTTGAAATTTCTCATTTGATGTCTCAGGAAAATAACAGCAAGGCACGCAGTCAAGAAGACTTCTGGAGAATCAGAGGTTTGGGGTTATACTCTGGTGGTTTCTTTTCTTTCTTTCTTCTTTTTAAAAAGATCTTTTGGCCTCGCCTCAGGGCATGTGTACTCTTAGTTCCCTGATCAGGGATTGAACCCTTAGCCCCCTGCATTGGTAGCACAGAGTCTTAACCACTGGACTGGCAGGGTTTTTTGTTTTTGTTTTTTCCAAACTCTCAAGGAAAATGCAATCTCTTTATGAGAGAAACTATTTCACAACTTAACAAAAATAAAGATCTTTCTTTTTTATAATCCTGACATGCATGTATCTTTTAAAAATTTATTTTATTGAAGTATAGTCCATTTACAATGTGTTAATTTCTGCTGTACAGAAAAGTGATTAAATCCATTATGATTTGTTATAGTATATTGAATATAGTTATAGTATATTGAATATAGTTAGGACCTTGTTGTCCATTNTCTTTATGAGAGAAACTATTTCACAACTTAACAAAAATAAAGATCTTTCTTTTTTATAATCCTGACATGCAAGTATCTTTTAAAAATTTATTTTATTGAAGTATAGTCCATTTACAATGTGTTAATTTCTGCTGTGCAGAAAAGTGATTAAATCCATTATGGTTTGTTATAGTATATTGAATATAGTTATAGTATATTGAATATAGTTAGGACCTTGTTGTCCATCCATTATATATATAGCAGTTTGCCCCTACTAATCCCAAACTCCCAATCCATCCCTTCCCACACCCACTTCTCCTTGGCAGCTACCAGTCTGTTCTCTATGTCTGTGAGTCTGTTTCTGCTTCATAGATAAGTTCATCTGTGTCATGTTTTAGATTCCACATATAAGTGATGTCATATGGTGTTTGTCTTTTTCTCTTTGACTTACTTCACATAGTATGATCATCTCTAGGTCCATCCATGTTGCTGCAAAGGGCATTACTTCATTCTTTTTATGGCTGAGTAGTGCTCCATCGTGTGTACGTACCACATCGTTATCCCTTCACTTTTCAGTGGGTACCTAGGCAGTTTCCACTGACATACACATATCTTAAATATCAGCACAGTGAATTTACTACTGAATTAAAAGAAAAAAATGCATTTTGATCTATAGCACTTTTCTCAAAAATGCAAGAAATGTGCAAGATTGATATAAAGAAAACTCTAAAACTTAAAAGACTTAAATAAATGGAGACATTTTAATGTTCTGGGGCAGGGGGATGTCCTTCGGCAAAGATATTGTTTCTTCCCAAGTCGATTTCTAAGTCTATATATGGAATTCCAATCAAAGCACCAACAGGATATTCAGGGCCATTTGACTAGGTGAGTCTGTTAAAGTTCATCTGAATTAAAAACGTATGAAGATAACAAAGTAAATTTGAGAAAGGGTAATAGTCCATAGGGATAGGAATTATTGTTTATCAAGACACACTTTGAGGGTTTCTCCAGAGCCTCAGCAGTAAAGAATCAGCCTGCAATACAGGAGACGCAGAAGAAGTGGGTTTGATTCCTGTGCCAGGAAGACCCCCTGGAAGACAGCATGGCAACCCACTCCAGTGTTTTTGCCTGGAGAATCCCATGGACAGAGGAGCCTGGCAGGCGATGGTCCATGGGGTGTCAGAGTCAGACACGACTGAAACAGCTCAGCACAAGCACGAAGACATGCTTTAAAATTAAATAACTGGAAGACTGACGTATTGTTACAAGAACAGTAGACTCATTTAATGAAACAGAATAAAGTACAGAAATAAGCCTGATAATTAAAATATTCATCCATCTAATAAATAGTTCCTGAATACGTCTATGTATCAGCACTGTTCTGTGTGCAGGTAATATAAGAAAAAAAAATTGGTAATACCCCTGCTTGTTTGAAAGCTATATTCTAGTGAAGGAGACAATGAACAAAAGAGTCCTGTTGTATCAATAGTACGTCACAGGGCTGCAGATGCCTCTCAGACCAGGAGGGCAGCAGTGGAGGTGGTGAGTGGTCAGATTCTGGGTATATTTTAGGGTATCTGTTAGGACTTGCTCTTTGATGTTGATGTAAGACGTGCAGAGAGGAATCGAGAATGAGGCCAGGGTCATGGCCCGAGGTGGGGCAGATCTGGAGGGAGCAGAAGGAAAGGACTCTGAGTTGCCTCTGGTCCCTCAGGTGGAAATGTTCAGCAGACATCCAAGAGGGCTGTCCAATGGGCAGCTGGGTGTACAGGGTTAGAAGCTGGTGAGAGTGCTGGGGAGAGATATTTAATTTGGATGTCAATTGTCAAATAAATGGATTGAAGCTTGGAAACTGGATGAGATCACCCAGAGGGTGCGAACAGATCTGAGAAGGACAGAGCCCGGACCTCCAGCAGAATCAGTCGAGAGGATGAGGGGTAATGGGTGAGGACCCTGGGAAGGAGCAGCGGGTGAAGTGGGAGCCTGAGGACTGGAGAGGGAGGTGTCCTGGGACAGGGGGAAGGATCCCAGGAGGAGGGTGTGGCCCATTCTGCAGGCGTGGAGAGTCCAGACCACAGGATTCAACGTACTATTCGTGGTCTGAACTCAAGCACGCTCAGGGCAGCCCACAGCAACTGCAGGAGAGTGGGGGGGATGAAAACCACAGCAGGGGATTAGCTCACGCATCTTGCTTCATTTATTTTATTGTCTAAAAAAGAGCTGAGAGCAAATACAGTTAAAATTGCATTTACTTATTCGCATTAAGTCCTATACATATGAAACTTTAAGTTGTGAACTTTCAAAAGACGCAACTGTGCATTCCAGCAGTGTGAGGCATGGGTGACAGTGTGGCTTGCCCCCCATCTCCTGTTTGCTGACCGCCCTTCAGCTCTGCCATCTCCCACCTCCTTTCCCTCCTCCAGTCAGTAACTCTTCTTGCCTGTTTACTCGATGCCAGCCTCTGTATGCCAGCTGTTGTACTGTGCTACTGTACTGCAAGATTAAAAAATGTTTTCTTTATTTTGTGTTTGTTTTGTATGTATTGCTTGTGTGAAAAGTATTATAACCCTATGACAATTCAGTACTATATAGCCGATTGTGTTAGTTCGGTACCTAGGCTCACTTTGTTGGACTTAGGAACAAATTGGACTTTTGAATAAGCTCTCAGCAAGGAACTCATTCGTATGAGGGGGCTTACTGTATTTAATCTTGGGTATTAGTCATGAGTGTTTACTATTTCCTTTATTTTCCTATATGTAAAACATCGTATAAAAAAGAAGAAAAACCATTTGTAAGTAAATATTTGAAACATACCTGTTTGCTGTACACCTGAGTGTAATACAGCATTGTGAATCAACTATAGTCCAAAATAAAATTTAAATTTTTTTAAAGTTTTCTTAAAGGGGTAGAAAAGAATCATGAATTTTCTCTCCATGCTATTTAGAGATATAACAGAATATTTTCCAAAAACTTCTACACAAAATATTTTTAGAATGATGCTCAGGAAACTGGTAAGTGGCTGTCACTGGTAGGCAGGCCTGCCTTATGAATTCTGCTTCCTTTAAAAATTTTTTCAAATTATGCTTTATAATTAATTGCCTTGGTAAAATGACAAAAATTATCCAGGCTGGACTCACTATTATATGTTTATTTTTTTTCTTCTGATTATAAAAGAAATTATAATTAAAATATTTCTGGATTTTGAGTCCCAAAAAGCCTGGTCCTGCCCAGTTGAGTCCATGGGGACCTCAGCTGTGAATGCCAGGCAGGGCTCTGAGCATCAAGGTGGGAAGGAAACTTCCTTTTCCTGTAGTATCTTTGTTTTATTGAATTTTTAAAATCAGGTACATTTCTTCTTTTGAAAAGGAGGGGAAACCTACACAGGAATAAGCAAAAGGTAAGTAAGCTACTAGGAGATCGCAGGAGGAGGGCCACTGTGAACGGCCAGCAGCCAGGAAGGAGGCTCGGCCACATGGCCACCAGGGAGATGCAACCCACACAAGGAAATGGCAAAGTGAAGAGCCCCATGCTACGGGGTGTTGCCAAAGGCGCGAGGCAATGGGCTCTCTCACAATCAGATGGGGTGCTAATTGGCTCAGTCTTTCAGGAGAACAATTTCCTGGTGTTTATCCACACGTAACATGTAAATACCTTTGACTGGCATGTTTATTCCAAGATACGGAACATATAGAAATACTCTCAGGTACCAAAAAAGAAAGCATGACATGCATGTTCTTTCTCTCAAATAATGGAAAATTGGAAATAGCCTTAATAGGGTCCTATAATAGGGGAATTGATAAACTACATACTGTGAACAAGTTTTAATAGTCGTTAAAATAATAAGACAAATTGACATGCAGCAACACAGAATGTCATTATATCCTTGTATGAAAAAGGCTCTTTACAGAATGAGCCTATCTGCGGGGGGGGGGGGGGGGGG
>SJYA01000303.1:726769-767933 GCA_006410615.1 Neotragus moschatus | reverse complement strand
AAGGGGGAGGGGGGGAGGGGGGGGGGGGGGGGGGGGGGGGGGGGGTGTGTGTAAGCAGAAGCCATCTGGAGGATCCACGCTCAGCTTTGGACGTACTTGTCTCTGGAGTTGATGAAGGATGGGGTGAGGAAAGGGGATTTTTAGTCTATACTCTGTGTGCTTTCATAGTGATCAATTTGATTACAAAAAGAACGTGCTTATACACTACTTGCATAATTTTTAAACACATAAAATGTCAGGTAGCTCATTCAAATTTACAGTTAAATTAGTTAAAATATGAAGTTGATGCCAAGTGGGGCCGGAGGCAGCTCTCGCCGACCTGGCCAAAGGGGCTGGGGCACTGGGAGAGGCCAGATTTAGGGGAGTCCAGGGACAGCTTCGGTTTGAGACGATGGACCTTCAGGGTTTCAGAGCTAGGAAGGCCCCAGGGTGCTGGGCCTGCACACACAGGCCACTTCCCCAGCTGGGAGTAAAGGAGACTACCTACCACCCCTCTTAGGAGGGCAGCCTGCAGAGGAGGAGGGGAGCAGCATAGTGCAGGGCCAGGCCGACCTGGGGCGCTTGTGTCCAGTGTCCATGGAAAGGTCTGGCTTTCCCAGGATCACCTTTGTTCTTGAGGCTTGATGGTGATTTGAGCAGTGTCAGGGTCAGGATGCATGTGTGGGATGAGTGGGTGAGGGCAGGGCACCCAGCAACACAAACCCAAAGGGCCGGAGGACAGAGCGGGAAGGTGGAAGGGAGCCCCGGAATAGGTGGTCCTGTAAGCCCCACCACTTCCCCAGTCCTGAAAGCAGCGATGTCCTGTCCTGATGCCCCAAGGGCACGATCTGTGTCTAGAGTCCCCCTTCACAGGACTCTGCCCCATGGAGACAGCTGACACTTGCCTTCACACCACCAACATCAGGAGCCCTTAGCCAAGCTGGCTCCTGATCCTGGGGCCCCTCTTCAGCTGCCACTGGTCAGGAGCCGAGGCCGGGCAGCCAGGACACTCAGGCCTGAGTCCCCTCCACTTACCAGCTGAGTCTCAGTTTTCTCATCTGTAACTTGGAGTTCATAGAAGCTACCAGGAAGGCTGGAGGGACTGGGCAGATCCATATAAGCAGAAAGAGAGCTGAGAATGCAGCTGCCAAGACCTGGCTCCTAACACAGATGCAGGTGGTCTGCACAGGAGACCCTCTGACAGCATCCTTGTCCCTGCATCAGGTGGCTGGTGGAGAGGAGCCCGTGCAGGTGTGGGTATGAACAGAGAACAGAGACCTCTGAGCATGACTCTGGTGTGTCCTCCTCAGTGGACCAGGCTCAGACTGGGGAGCGAGGACCTTGGGACCCTCCTCTGAGGCTCCTGATGTTGCCCATGTGGGAATGGGGCCAAGGTTACCCAGGAAGGTGAAATCACACACCCATAGGTCTTTCCGGCCCAGACTCCAGCTTCTGGCAACCTCAGCGGGTCAATTTTCTGGCTTCTGTTAAACTCTAACCTTGTACTGACTTAATAGTCGAATTGAGGCCCTGGGGCAGAGTCTAGGGTCCCACTGCCCCCCTCAAAGAGAAATTGAAAGAAATTGCTGGCAAATGACTGTAGGACAAATGAGAAGGACAAATACTTTTAACTAACTGGAAAGACTCTCACCATAAACAGATAACCCCAAACTGGCAAACTGGATGGTGTTCTAGATGTTTCCATGTCTGGATGAATGGCTATGTGCTTTCCAGATACCTCCTCCAGGGCTCCCCTACATCTGAGGGGGGGCGATCACAGGGTGATTGCCCCACTTGCATAGCTACCCCTGGCATGGCAGGTGCACGGCGCCCCCACCCCTGTCACAGATCTGACTCAAATGTTCCTGCTCTTGGCTCCCCACTCCCATCTTTCTTTCCTCACCTGAGGATTATAGCCTCACCCTAGGAAGCTGGTCCTCACTGTGCTGCCAGCCTGGCGGCCTGAAACTCAAAGTCACCCGCTTAGGGTCCATCTCCCTCTCGCTGGCCACTAGCATTCCAGAGGGCCCTGTGCTGGGCTGCACACGCTGCTTTCGGAACATCTCTGAATCTCCCTGGGGCTCCACTACCCACTTTCCTAGGGCACAAAGGGGGCTCTAGGGGTAGAGTCAGTTGAATAATCCTCCCCAAATAAGTCCAAGTCCTATTCCTCAGTACCTGGGAGTGTGACCTTCTTTGGAAATCAGCCTTTGCAGTTTTAATAATGTAAAGACATGCATATGTATGAGGAGGGCATGGCAACCCACTCCAGTATTCTTGCCTGGAGAATCCCCATGGACAGAGAAACCTGGAGGGCTACAGCCCATGGGGTCAAAAGAGTCAGACACGACTGAGAGACTAAGCACACGGCTCATGCATATGTATGGCTGAGTCCCTTTGCTGTTCACCTGAAATTATACAACACTGTTAATCGGCTATATCCTGATACAAAATGTTTTGATATTTTTTAAAAAATTTTAAAAATAAATAAATAAAATTAAAAGACAAAAAGGCCTCAAGGTGAAATGATCCTGAATTTAGGGCAGGTCCTATGTTTAGGAGAGAGGAGGGGAGATTTGAGACCCAGATAGAGGAGACACAGGCAGATGGAGGCCATGTGGTGACAGAGTTATTCAGACCAGAGCTGAGGGTCAGGGGTTGCCAGCAGCCCCTGTAACCCAGGAGAAAGGGACGGATCCTCCCTCCAAGCCTCTGGAAATAAGCATCCCTGCCAGAACCTTGACTTTGGACTTCGGCGTCCAGACCTGTGAGGATCAGAGTCTGTCATTTGAGGCCAGCTGGTTCTTGGTCCATTGTAGAGGGGCCTTAGGAAGCTCATGCAGAAAATTAGCCACTTGGTGGCCCAGGATCACTCAGCTCAGAGGGTCAGGACTTGGATAGAGGTCTGCTTGAGAGAGAGACCTGCCCTTGACACCTGTCCTTCATTTGAGGGCATTTATTCCAGAAGGCTTCCCTAGTGGCTCAGACTGTAAAGGATCTGCCTGTAATGCAGAAAACCTGGGTTCAGTCCCTGGGTTGGGAAGATCCCCTGGAGGAGGAAAAGGCAACCCACTCCAGTATTCTTNCCCTTGACACCTGTCCTTCATTTGAGGGCATTTATTCCAGAAGGCTTCCCTAGTGGCTCAGACTGTAAAGGATCTGCCTGTAATGCAGAAAACCTGGGTTCAGTCCCTGGGTTGGGAAGATCCCCTGGAGGAGGAAAAGGCAACCCACTCCAGTATTCTTGCCTGGAAAATCCCGTGGACAGAGAGGCCTGGAGGGCTACAGTCCATGGGGTTGCAAAGAATCAGACACAGCTGAGTGACTAACACTTCACATACATTCCAGAAGGATGTTTCGAGTGTGTGTGTGTGTGTGTGTAGGAAGAAGCCCGGCCTTTTCCACCCAAGGCTACAACAGCTAAGATGGGATGGGACACTGCTAGGTGGGCTGGACTATCTTGAGGTCCTCCTCCCTCTGGGGGTCTGCTGGGTCTCGTCACAGTCCAGAAGCCTCCCCTCTTCAGCCTTGACCACAGCATGGAGTTTCACAGAGGAGGCCCCTGGTTGGGGGCAGAGGGGTGGTAGCCCTCTCTAAGCTAGTGGGTGCCTCTGGAGGGCCTTGGCAGTGTGCCAGGTCTCTCCCCCAAAGCTATTTTCATCAGTCTCATCAGAGCTGTCCCAGTCTGGATGGGGTGGTCAAGTCAGAGGCTGGGTGCAAACCCCTGTTTGGGGGCCATGACATCAGGTCAGCCAGGTAGGCACCCTGTGCAGAGGTGTGAAGATCCAGGTGTTTAAGCCTCTGGGGAATCCCTCCCTCCTGCTGTGACCTCTGGAGTCTTCTAGTAGTTTCCAGAGGGTGGGGCTGGGAGGTGCTCTCTCCATTCACATCCCTAGTGCCCTGTGCAGTGTCCTCTTGTGGATAGATGAGACCCAGGATGGAAGCTGGCCTGAGGCCCAGACAGAACGCACACCAGAGATGCCAGACCAGCCTGGAAATTCAGGCTATGGTGGAGAGGAAGCCGTGCTGACCTCCAACCACTCCTAGAATGTGGGACTAACAACTGCTCTTTTTTTTCCACTAGGACACAGAGAGGCACACCCCTCAGCCTCTGCACTGCCTGCCCCCAGCCTGTGTCACTGACCCCAGGGCCATGTCCCCAAGCAGCATGGCCTTTGCACAGCCTGGGATGAGACCCCAGCCCCGCCACTCTGCCTGGCCAGGCTAAAGCCACACATCAGTTCTGAGCTCAGACTAGCACCTCTGCCCCCGACCTCCAACCACACATCCCTGTCACCTTGTGCGTATGTCTCCTCCTGGTCACCCCTCCAGGCTGGGGACTTGCAGAGCACAAGGGCGGTGGGTCTGCATCTCCCCCTCCCTGGGGGCAGATGTGGTATCCGGGACACAGTGGTGCTCACTGTGCAGGGACCCCAGGATGCTGGCAGTGGAGGGCCCAGCCCTGGACCGCCTCCTGTAGGATGAGATGAGTCATTTCTCAGCTCTGCATTATGGAGGCTGTGGTGGTGATGGTCCAAGGGCATGCACGAACACAAAATTACAGCTGCTTATGGAGCATTGGATGAGAAAGATCTGCAGACTAGCAGGAGAGGTCTTCTACACCTCAGGATACAAAGAAGGAACCACAGCGACTTGGGTAGGGCAAAGAGGCAGGACAGTCACCCCCAGGAGGGTGGCCCACAGATGGAAGCATAATTACAGCGGCAGAGCAAGGGGTCTGAGTTCCACAACCAGCTCCCATCCCAGGGGCTCTGTGTCAGGAAGAAGAGCCCCAAACATTTGGCTCTGAAAGCCAGTGGGGCTTCCTTTCAGAGGGCAGGGGAGAGCAGAGAATCCACTCCTTTCCTTTTTTTTTTTTTTTTTTTTNAGCAAGGGGTCTGAGTTCCACAACCAGCTCCCATCCCAGGGGCTCTGTGTCAGGAAGAAGAGCCCCAAACATTTGGCTCTGAAAGCCAGTGGGGCTTCCTTTCAGAGGGCAGGGGAGAGCAGAGAATCCACTCCTTTCCTTTTTTTTTTTTTTTTTTTTAAATTGAAGTATAGTTGATTTGGGGGCTTCCCTGGTGGCTCAGACAGTAAAGAATCTGCCTGCAATGCAGGAGACACAGGTTCGATCCCCAGTTGGGAAGATCTCCTTGAGAAAGGAATGGCTACCCACGCCAGTATTCTTGCCTGGACAATTCCACGGACAGAGGAGCCTGGTGGACACAACTAAGCAACCAACACTTTGACTTCTCACAGTTGATTTACAATGTTGTGCCAATCCCTGCTACATAGCAAAGTGACTCAGTTATATACATATATACACTCTTTTTGTATGCAGTAGGACCTGGCTGTTTATCTGTTCGAAATGGGATAGTTTGCATCTACTAACCCCAAACTCCCAGTCTGTCCCTCTGTCTCCCCATTCCCCCTTGGCAACCACAAGTCTGCTCTTGATGTCTGTGGAGACGCTACTCTTACAGGGCGCAGACAGAATCTCACACACTCTGGGACCCAGGGCAGAAGCAATCATTTGAAAGAAGCCTGCTGATGTTGGAGACCCTCCCAGAGAGGCAGGAGGTGACTGTCTCACCCTGGGACGTAGCTGCTGGTGGAGCCATTCTGGGGTGCTTGTTCTCCCACGAGGATGCTGGTGCTGGCAGCACTGTGGAATCCTCCCTCTAGCCAATTAATGCCGAAACTCAGATCCACCCAACAGCAAGCTGGAACCAGCACTGGGGTGTCTCAGACCAAGAAGATATCCAGTCAAGGACCCCGTGCCACCCACTAGCAGGCCTGCTGCCCTGAGCTCACTGCCCTGGGACCCGGCCCTCCACACCACCATGCTGACACTACTCTGGAACCCCCAGGGCCCTGCAGCCAGCCTTCAGGACCCCACCCCACCCACTAGTAGACCTACATCACTCTGAGATTCCCAGGGCCCACAGTCAGAGACCCCAGGACCTAGCTTCACCCACCAGTAAACCAACAGCAGCTCTGAGACCCCGGATCTTGTAGTCAGAGACCCCAGGACCTGCCTCTGCCAGCCAGCACACAACTTCCTGGACTAGTTTTCTCTTTTTGCCCCCAGGCAGGCCCTCTCCCCACCTGAGGCAGGAGATAGATGGGCCCCAGGGTAAGCAGCTGGAGTCTGTCCCCTGTGGACAGATCCTCCTAGATGAAGATAAGGGCAGGGGCAAGAGAGGAGCTGGCCGGGCCGGCCAGCGCACTCAGCACAGACAAGAGGAGCTACCCCACGTCAGAGGAGAGAGACAGCAGCCGAAAGTCCCGGACTGTGGCGGTGCAGGAACAGCTGAAAGGAGCCACCCCGCTTCCAAGGTCAGGGGCAGTGGCCGAGAGTGCCAGGCTGCAACGGCACAGGAACAGCTGAGAGGAACCACCCCACGTCCGAGGTCAGGGTCGGGGGCCGGGAAGAGCCACCCGGTGTCTGAGGTCAGGGGCGGCAGCTGGGAGGAGCCACCCTGTGCCCGATGCCAGGGTCGGGGGCCCGGAGGAGCCACCCCGTGTCCAGGGCCAGGAAGAGTCACCCCATGTCTGAGGCCAGGGTCGGGGGCTGGGAAAAGCCACCCCTCTTCTGAGGCCAGGGTCTGGGGCCGGGAGGAGCCACCCTACGTTTGAGGCCAGGGTCGGGGGCTGGGAAGAGCCACTGATTGATTAGCACTCAGCACGGGNTCTTATTCTGTAAAATGATGGAACTGAATTTAACTACTGCTAGATTTCCTTTAACCTGCTAGGATTCTGCATTTACTAGAGTCTGTTAAGAAATTCACTTTTTCCTTTTCACCCTGCATTGAATGAAAAACAAAGGCATTTATAAGAGGCAATTCAGGCTTTGAGGCATAGGAAGAATTTAAGTAACACTGATGTATGTATCAGAGAAAAACCAGATTCAGGTTCCCATGTGCATATGACCTGAAACAAAGACGGGGACTCTGGGATGAGTGGAAGGGAAAGAGAATGGATCAGGTAGGAGACTATTACGACAGTCTAGGTGAGACATGATTACAAATTAGATTTGAGGGTGGAGTTAGAGATGGTACTTGAGCCCCTTAAAGAGTTTAAACCTAAGTTCTTGAACTATTTTAATACAGTATGCTCAATGTCTAGAACATAGTAAGTGCTTGTCAATTAGTTGATGGAAAGATCTGGATGAATAAATGAACTGATGTAAAGATGAAGAGGAATTTAAGTTATTTGGGGGAAAATAGATTCTAAGTATTATTTAATATGATATTTCAATTCTCTTAATATTGAAGTGAAAGGTTCTAAGTGGGAGAAAATATCTTTTTGCTATTTTTCAATGNCGATGGACGTGAGTCTGAGTGAACTCCGGGAGTTGGTGATGGACAGGGAGGCCTGGGGTGCTGTGATTCAGACTGAACTGAACTGAACTGAACAGAAACCAAAAGAATTGGGGGGAAACAAAATAGATAAAACAGATTAAAATAGATAAAACAGACAAAATAGATAAAACATTTGGTGAATGTCGTAGCTGATGGCAGATACTGGGCTCCTTATACGATTTTTTCCAACTTTAGGTACTTTTAAAGTTTTCTGTAATAAAACATGGACATGATTTTGAGCCTTCTCTTTTTTTTTTTGCCCATGCCACACAGCATGCGGGACGTTAGTTCCCTGACCAGGGATCAAACCTGAATCCCTTGCACTGGAAGCATGGAGTCTTAATCACTAAACCACCAGGGAAGTTCCAATGAACTATCTTTAATGACTGATGAAAACATTCATGATGAAATAATCAGTGAGAAAGCAAGATGTAGGACTGTGTAAGCATTGCAATCCCAACTGTGTGTGTGTGTATCTATCCACACATGTGTGAGAGTGTTAAGAGTGAACGACACTGTCAATTTAACATGTTTGTCTCTGCATGACAGACTCATTATTTTTCTTATCCATGTTTTCCAAGGTTTCTAAAATGAGCATGTATTGTTGTATAATCAGAAAAACAGTCGATATGAAAATGCTTAAAATATGATGTTGCTAAACCAAGTGGCTGGGACAGAAGATACTGGGGGCGTTGAGCCGGCTGAGGGCAGAGAGGCTGGGGGTCCCTGCGGCTGCTTGGCCCCAGCCCTGGGAGAGGAGGGGCAGCTGGACAGACACCTCCGGTTTTTGTTTCCTCTCCAGTGAGTGGGTGCCAGTCCCAGAAGGCCCAGCCCTGCTTCATGCTGCTTGCCCTGGTCCTAACCGGCTGTGTTGGCCCTGCCTCAAGGGCTGGGTGCTGGGGAGGTGAGCCAGATGTCAGAGCCACAGCCACATCTGGGGAGGGTGGCTGAGAGGCACGTCGCCCAGCTCTCTGGGTCGGGATCTGGTTTCATCACCTGATCCCAGCGCGGAGGGCTCCAGGGCTGGAGGATATGGCACCACACCCTTGTCCTCGCTGCACAAGGCAGATGCAGCGACCGCATCCTTACTGAGGACCTACCGAGTGTCACGGCCAGCACGCAGCCTGCAGAAGCAGCTGTCGCAGGCCTGCTCTACAGGTGAGGGAGCCGAGGCTCAGAGCTGCGCTCACCTTGCTACAGCCCTGCAATGCCTCCCCCTTGCCCTCAGGGTGGGACAGAGCCCTGCCTCTGGGTCCTGCCACTACCCGCCCCACACTGTCACTGTAATATTCACAGCCTCTCCACCCACTGGGCACACACATGCCCCCAGGCCTATGCTTGGGATTTCCTCTCATTATGTTAGCTCTCCCCTTATTCCCACATCGTCTTGTCTGTGTGGCAATGCCACCTCTTCCAGGAAGCGCCCCCCTCCCCACGACGATAGGCTCAGACTATCAGCAACTATCAGTTGCTGGGGCAACTCCCAGCAAATCAATATTCCTCTTTGCACAGCCCTAGTTGTGCTGTATTGCCAAGCATATTTTCACATCCCTCTCCCCTACTGCCCTGACCATGGATTCCCCGGGGTCAGGGAAGGGGTCAGGGCCATCACACAGAATCCTTCTTCCAGGAGGAAGCAGCCCCATGCAACCCTTCACGGGGTGAAGCTTGGGGTCCTGGGTCAGAATGCAACCTGTACCACTGTGCACCGCATCCCCAGTCTGGGTCTTGCTCGGCTGTGAGTGGGCCTGGCACAGAAGCTGGTGTGAATGAACAAGCGAATGAGTGAGTGAACGTGTGGGTGTGAGTGAGAGAGTTGTCCAGGGTCTTCCAGTAGTAACGGCACAGCCAGGGCTCCACCCATGGCTCAAGGGACTCCAGATCTCATGGTTGCCACGCACTCTGGAGATGCGGGGAGCTTGCGGCACCTCCAGACACTGAGCCAAGGCTGGTCTAGAGGCCTGAGCCCTGCCGGGGCCTGACCAGGGTGGTCTCTGGGCTTCCCAGAGGATGAGGTGCTTCTGGACGAGGGGTCACAACAGCTGGCCAAAGCTGATGACCTTCTGGCAGTGAGGGTTGGGCCCAGTCAGGCTTGTGAAGCCCAGGCCTGGTCCCCGAGGGCACAAGCAAGCTGAGAATCTAAGACCACCCTATTCTTCGGAGGAGTCTTGGACCTCAGCAAGGGGCCCCCCTCTCCTAGAAAGGTTGCCCCATGGAGGACACAAAACAGAGAACAAGTTTGACACAAGGCTACTGGTGACCATTCAGTGTGATAATCGATTAGATGGCAGGGTGTAACACAGTGAGCACACGCCTGCCCTTGGGCTGTGCACAGGCTTCAGGGATGTACAGGCAGTGTCTTCCCCTTCCCAGAGGTGGGGGTGACTCTAGACTCAGGCAGTAAGTTGTCCATTCTCCCCTGAGAAGGTGCAGAGAATCTGAAGGGGCAGACCAGGAAGTAGGGGTGCAGGGGATGGACCCAGAGTGGTGGCCAGCACTTACTCTGCAGAAATCAGGCTCACTCGAGGGCAGAGCTTAGAGGCAGGGATGTAACAGAAAGAGAAGGCTTGGGAGTCAGACAGAGCCAGGATCAAATCCTGCTAGACCCCTTCAGGGCTGGGTGACATTTACAGTTCACCCAGCTTGTGTGGGTTTGTGAAAAGAGAGTGATGGTTAGATCCACTGGGAGAAATCACAGCAGGCATGCATCTCAGATACACCCCACAAAGAAGACAGGCCACAAAGAGCAGAAACTGATGGTTCCGTTCATACTCAATTCTAGAAAGCACAAACCAATCTACAGGGAGAGAAAGCTGATCTCTGGGGATGGGGCCTGGGAGGAAGAGACTACAAACAGCAAAAGGTCACAAGCAAATAAACGATGGCATATGACGGACATGTTCCTAACTCTGAACATGATAATAACCCCATTAATGTGTTCATAAGTTACAACCTAAATTGTACAATTTATATCTGTGCAGTCTGTTGTATGTCAATCACACTTCAATAAAGCTGCTTAAAAAAGGAAATCCCCCGACCTCAAAATTTTTAAAAAACCTCAGTGGCTTCCTCCTGGGAGCAGGTCACAGGATTGAAGTGACTTTTGAAGATGACTCATTTCTGTCTGGGTTGGTTCCCTGCCATTTTTGCATTATCAGGAGTTCTTCCCTGACTCATTTGTTGAATGCACGTCTGTAGAATTCTAGCACAGCTCCTGGCCATTAGGCCAGGTTGGAGCTCTGAAGCTGGCCACGCAAGTGGTGTTCTGCTCTTCTGAAGAGGAGCCCAGGGCAGTCCTTAACTTGGTCTGTGCTGTGCTGTGCTTAGTCATGTCAGACTTTTTGTGACCCTATGGACTGTAGCCCAACAGGCTCCTCTATCCATGGGGGTTCTCCAGGCAAGAGCACTGGAATGGGTTGCCATTCCCTCCTCCAGGGGATCTTCCCAACCCAGGAATCGAACCCAGATCTCCCACAGTGCAGGCAGATTCTTTACCATCTGAGCCACCAGGGAAGCCCCTGGTGGGCTTGGCCTGGGGGCCTGGAAACCAAAGTGAGGTTGCCCACTTCATTCTGTTTGGAGTCCTCATCTGGTGGTCCTTGCTGGTCAGCAGGAGGAAGGGCATGTTTCAGAGCCCCCTCTCCATACTCCCTGCTGATGAGATTGGTGCACCTTGCGCCTTTTAACCTTTCATGCACCTGTGAGCAAGCACACTTGTAAAATTTAACTTTTTAATGTAATCTATTTTATTGAAGTATGGTGTTAGTTTCAGGTGTCCAGCAAAGTGATTCAGTTATTCATTTTCAGATACTTTACCCTTTTAGGTTATTACAATATACCGATACAGTTCCCTGTGCCATACAGTAGGTCTTTGTTGGCTGTCTATTCCTTGTCAGATTAAAATGACTGTTTTTCTTCTTAGCTATAATTCATTCTTGTCAATTACTCCTATTCTGACCTGTCATTGCAAGAAGTTTGAAACCAAAATGTCCAGTCATCTGGATTTTGCTGAAAGAATTAGACTGAGTTTCTATCAGCATGTAGGATATTGTGTGTGTGTGCGTGTGTGTGTGTGTGCGTGCACGCGTGCATGCATATTGGTGTGCATACTCACAGGCCACAAGCTGAGAACAATCATTCCTCAGCTGCAGCTGTCCTTCATGACCTTCTTGTTGGTTGGTGTTTTTACATTCTTAGAAATGACTCTGAACCACTAGAAACCGGTACTGAAAGAAGCATGTAGAACCATATCTGTCCACCCCTCCTCTCTTACCTGACCTGAGACCATCCCCTGCACCCACATGGTCTCCAGGCTGGCTCCTTCCCCTCTCTTCTGACCTTGAGTGACCTTTGCAAATTGCAAATTTGAGTATGGCCTTCTTCTGCTTGCATACTTTCCACTGGGTCCTCTGACAGGAGAACAAAGTCTATGTGCTTCCTTATCGTATATTTAATAAGGTTTCTGTGTCCAACATATATAAAGAATGCTTATAATTCAATAACAAAAAGAGAATCCACATTTGACTGGATATTTCTCCAAAGAATATATAGAAATGGCCAGTAAGAACATGAAAAATTGTTCCATGGCATTCGCCATTAAAAGTGAAAGTGAAGTCGCTCAGTCATGTCCGACTCTTTGCTACCACATAGGCCACCAGGCTCCTCTTTCCATGGGATTCTCTAGGCAAGAATACTGAAGTGGGTTGCCATTTCCTTCTCCAGGGGATCTTCCCAACCCAGGGATCGAACCCAGGTCTCCTGCATTGCAAGCAGACGCTTTATCCTCTGAACCACCAGGAAAGCCCCTAGGAAAATGCAAATCAAAATGTCAGATAACACTTCACATTCACTTCAGTTCAGTTCATTTCAGTCGCTCAGTCATGTCTGATTCTTTGCGACCCCATGAACTGCAGCACACCAGACCTCCCTGTCCATCACCAACTGCCAGAGTCCACCCAAACCCATGTCCATCAAGTCAGTGATGCCATCCAACCATCTCATCCTCAGTCGTCCCCTTCTCCTCCTTCCCTCAATCTTTCCCAGCATCAGGGTCTTTTCAAATAGTCAGCTCTTCTCATGAGGTGGCCAAAGTATTGGAGTTTCAGCTTCAACATCAACCCTACCAGTGACCACCCAAGACTGATCTCCTTTAGGATGGACTGGTTGGATCTCCTTGCAGTCCAAGGGGCTCGAAAGAGTCTTCTCCAACACCACAGTTCAAAAGCATCAATTCTTCAGTGCTCAGCTTTCTTTATAGTCCAAACATGACCACTCACATCCATACATGACCACTGGAAAAACCATAGCCTTGACTAGACGGACCTTAGTTGGCAGAGTAATGTCTCTGCTTTTTAATATTCTGTCTAGGTTGGTCATAACTTTCCTTCCAAGGAGTAAGTGTCTTTTAATTTTATGGCTGCAGTCACCATCTGCAGTGAATTTGGAGCCCCCCAAAATAAAATCAGCCACTGTTTCTATTGTTTCCCCATCTATTTCCCATGAAGTGATAGGACCAGATGCCATGATCTTTGTTTTCTGAATGTTGAGCTTTAAGCCAACTTTTTCACTCTCTTCTTTCACTTTCATCAAGAGGCTCTTTAGTTCCTCTTCACTTTCTGCCCTAAGGGTGGTGTCATCTGCATATCTGAGGTTATTGATATTTTACATCCACTATATTGACTTGTAAAGGTGAATCATGACAAGTGAGGATGTTAGTGAGGATGTGGAGAAATTGGAAACATGTAGGTTATGTAAAATGTTGGTGGGAATATAAAATGATATGGCTACTATGGGGAAAATATTTGGTGGTTCCTCCAAGGTTAAACACGCAAACACCATATGATCCAGAAATTCCACTTGTCTGTGTATGCCCAAGCGAAATGATAGTATTCACTCAAAGCATTTACATGAATATTGACAGCAGGATTTTTCATAATAGCTAGGGAAACCCAATGACTAACAAATCCTGGGAATGCATATATTAGCCTGAATCCTGCCCACATCGAGTTCTTCCACCTTTACAGATGTTTCCCCAACTTGGTCAACTCCTGGTGATCTCATCCTCTTCTGAACTTTCATGAAATCTACTGAAAAAATTGGTGATTTGACTTATCCTACACTACTTACCATTCTTTATTTCTTTGTTTATTCTTCATTATTGACATTTATTTCACTACCTCCCAATATTTATACTAAATTTACATTTATTATACAACCTTTCCAATATAAAAATATGTTGGAAAAATTAATGAATTAAAAAACCCGAAGAATACCATCAAGTATGAAAGACGGGGTCTGAGGATTAGTAGAAAGGACACAGAAGTCAATGGAACTCAACAAAGAGCAGGAACAAGTCCATACCCCTCCATGAGCAAGGCCATACCCACAAGGGCCCTCAGCACCCAGTGGACCGGTGAGTGATGGTGCTGGGGCAGTCAGCTAGTCATATTATAAAATAACTACATTCTAACCTCCCACCATCCACAAAATTAAATCAGATATACCAATGAGGTAAATAAGGAAAATGAAGCTTCTAAACCCATAGAAGAAAACACTGGAGCATGTGTTTGTGTTCTTGTAGGAGGGAAGGCTTTGGTCAAGAAAGTGTAGCAAGCAAAACTCACAAAGAAAAGATGGACGCATTGCACTGAATCAGAATGGAAGTCTCTGCATGAAAGGGATCAGGAGGTACACATTTCCCAAAATAAGACTAATACCGGGATACACTCTACCAACCACATGGTAACTATAGTTAAAACACTGTGTCCAATATTTGAAATATTTGAAAGTATCCAGGAGAATGGATTTTAAACATTCTTATCACAAGAAAAAAATTATAACTCTGTGTGGTGATGCATGTTAACTGGACTTAGTTTTTTTAATTGAATTATAGTTGATTTACAGTGATGTGTTAATTTCAGGTGTTCCGCAAAGTGAATCTGGTATATATACTTTTCCAGATTATTTTCCCCTACGGGTTGTCACAAAACATTGAGTTAACTGGACTTATTGTGGCTATCATTTTGCAGTATTTACAAATATTGATCCATCATGTTATAAACCTGAAGTTAATATAATTTGTCTCAATTACATCTCAAGAAAATATTGAAATTTCTATGTGCCAAAAATCACCATAACCAAAGTTTAAAAACTGTGTGAAAAAATAAAAAAGACAAGGAGGAAATAGTTTATATATATAAATATATACATATATTGTATATTTATAATAATATATTTTTATAAATAAATATCTATTTATATATAAACAAATGTGTTATATGATATGTATATAAATATATATCCAGAACATGTGAAGAACTCCTACAAATCAACAACAGTAATAGAAGACCAAGAACCCAACAGAAATGGAAAAAGAATGTGAATATCAGTTAGCAAAATATAAAAGCCACATGGTCAATAAACAATTGACAAAAAAGTTGGCCTCACTAACAATCAGGGAAATGTAAGTGAATACCTCAAGGCAATACTGTTTCTCTTGCGTGAGCCGGGCAGAAATTAGAAAGTTCGAGCACCTCAGAATGGAGAGGATATGAAAGTGAATATTCTCCTGCCTGCTGTGGGTTGTATAAACAGATGTAACCATGCCAAATGGCAATTTGACAACACGAATTTCAAATTTTAAATCTTGTATACCATGACCTGATTATCCCATTTCTTGGTGGGTACCCATAAGAAAACTTGTACACACATACAAAGAGGCATATACAAATTTGGTTACTACAGCCTTCTTTAAAAGAGCAAAAACAAGAGATACAACCTAAACGCCACAGATGGGGACAGGCCTAGCAAACTGTGATATCACCATACAATGAAGTTACATGCTGCATTACAAATAATGAGGTTGTTTCTCTGACGTGACCAGAACAGGGCTCCAAAACAAACTATTGTTAGATAAAAAAGCAAGTCACAGAGTCATGCCTTCATTATCACACCATGTGTGAAAATACACCATTGCCCACAGCTATCCTGCAACATGCTTTCACAGACACTTGTATGTGTCAGTGCAGGGCTTGCCCCCAAGTGGGAGAGTGGAATTAGGCCCGGCCATCAGTGAGGACCAGAGGTGGTTTTCTTCATACTGATTCTATTTTTTCAAGTAGAATATTTGTGTAATTTTAAAACATGACAACATTGCAAGTCAATTATACTTCAAATAAAAAATAGATTTAAAAAAAGAAATATGTAAAGATTTGGCCCAGAAAAGTTAAGATCAAATTATATTCTGGAAGAAGTTGAGGAATCTCAAGTTATTATAGATTTTTTTTTAATGCCACACATTTATTAAAAATGTCAAAAATTTAAAAAGAGTAAACATATTGTCAAGGAGATGGAAGAACTGGAAGTCTCAAATTCTTCTGGTAGAAACACAAAAGGAAACCACCATTTTAGACCACAGTATGTTCTGATATGCTCAGTTGCTCAGTCGTGTCTGACTCTTTGTGACCCCATGGCTGTAGCCCGCCAGGCTCCTCTGTCCATGGAATTTTCCAGGCAAGGATTCTGGAGTGGATTACCGTTTCCTTCTCCATAGTTTTTTTTTTTTTTTTTTAATAGACATCTGGGTGAGTACAGTGACTTGAAACTAGGAAACACTTTTTTTTAATTTTAAAAATATGAATTAGACACAGGGGACTATATTCTGTCAAGGCAGTCTGAGAGCAGGTTGGAAAAGAATTTCCAGATACAGAGTATTTTAGAGGGGAGAATTTATTGAGAACAAAAGGCTGAGGTAATGAGGGGCCCTGCCAAGACTTGGGGCTGACTTCTTCACAGATCAGGGAGAGCTGATGCCTTTCAAGAGTTAGTAGCCAATTTTTATATTCTCAAGACAAAAAATATCCCTGCTTCAAGGGCACCATTAGATGACTGGTTAGGGCAATATAGGGTGAGTACCAGGGAGGGCATTTTTATTAGTATGGGATCAGGAAACTGACCAGTAAGGATCAGGTGGACTTTTGGCAACAGCTATGATGGCTTCCGTGATGGCTCAGAGGTTAAAGCGTCTGCCTGCAATACGGGAGACCCGGGTTCGATCCCTGGGCCGGATCCCTGGGTCAGGAAGATCCCCTGGAGAAGGAAATGGCAACCCACTCCAGTATTCTTGCCTGGAGAATTCCATGGACAGAGGAGCCTGACAGGCTACAAGTCTATGGGGTCGCAAAGAGTCAGACATGACTGAGCGACTTCACTTTCACTATGATGGGGCTCAGTCAGTTCCGGAGGCAACCTTGGTGCTAAGCTCCATTGTCTGTGGCCTTGGTGCAAGGCCTCACACCTGTGGCCTTGGTACGAGACTCCACATATTCAATATCCTGATAAACCATAATGGGAAATAATATAAGGAGGAATATATATATATATATAACTGAATGACTTNCAGTCAGTTCCGGAGGCAACCTTGGTGCTAAGCTCCATTGTCTGTGGCCTTGGTGCAAGGCCTCACACCTGTGGCCTTGGTACGAGACTCCACATATTCAATATCCTGATAAACCATAATGGGAAATAATATAAGGAGGAATATATATATATATATAACTGAATGACTTTGCTGTATAAAGAAATTAACACATTGCTGGAAGAAGCACAAGCTGGAATCAAGATTGCTGAGAGAAATNAGGAGACCAGTCCTGTGTGTTCATTGGAAGGACTAATGCTAAAGCTGAACCTCCAATACTTTGGCCACCTCATGAGAAGAGTTGACTCATTGGAAAAGACTCTGATGCTGGGAGGGGTTGGGGGCAAGAGGAGAAGGGGACGACAGAGGATGAGATGGCTGGATGGCACCACCAACTCGATGCACATGAGTTTGGGTGAACTATGGGAGCTTGTGATGAACAGGGAGGCCTGGCCTGCTGCTGTTCATGGGGTCGCAAAGAGTCAGACACAACTGAGCAACTGAACTGAACTGAACTGAACTGAAATCAACTATACTTCAATAAAATTAATTTAAAAATGTTTAAGTTAGAAAAAATAAATCAAAACCCGGAAAATATAAATAATGATATGAAGTCAGAGCTGTGGGAGAAAAAATGGGAACATCAAAATCCAGATGCCAATGCTATACGACTCTGAGAGACTGTGAAGAACAAAGCCTGGTGTGCTGCAGCCCATTGGGTCACAGAGTCGGACATGACTGAGCGACTGAAGAACAAGTGATCTATGAAATTCCCATAGTTGAAGTTCATGTTTAGTTCTGAGCTTCCTGGCGACCCAGGGGAAAGTGCCCATACGACATAACCAATCCTTGATTGTCAGAAAGCAGAAACCTGGTTAGAAATTTTCTCATGTGGTAGATTTTAGCTTTCTAACCACGACAGAGAGCCACAAGTTCAACCTCTTGGTAACTTCAGGGCCATGTAAGGGACTCAGCACCCACTGGCATGCCCTGCATGTTTATTAATGGTTGTGACCACCCTGGTAAGTGTGGGATGCTTACCAGAGTGGAGCAAAGCTACGATTGTTCCTGCAGGATGAAGCAGAACTCCAAAATTCCATGACCTGCTATTGGTTAAAGTTTGGTTTACATCACTAGGATCCTGACCTCAGAGACATAACTGTGACCCGTGATCCAAACAGAATCCCAAGGTCAAGACTGGGTAAGCCATTTTGCAGTTTGTATCTCCTTCCAATTGTCCCTTACCGTCAGCTGTAACTTACAGAAATCCTCCAGAAGCTGTTTATACAGGGTTAGGTATCATGTTTGCATCCTCAGTTCAGTGGTACAAAGCTCAGGGTAGTGAAGCAATTTCCCCCCATGTCACAGGTAGCTGGCCCCAGAATGAAAAGTATAAGTCCAGTATCCTGGCTCTTTCTACTGCCCAATCCACCCTGCATGCCAGATTCAACTGTAAACTGAGAATGTGACATGTCAGAAAAATCAGAAGAAATGCTATGACCAAGAGTGTGTTTTCTTTCTTTTTTTTTCTCCCTGCATGGCATGCAGGACCTCAGTTCCCCAACTAGGGTTCAAATCTGTGCCCCCTGCTGTAGAAGAGCTCAGTCTTAACCACGGGACCGCCAGGAGGGTGTTTTCCCTGGGAGGGAAAGTCCTGAGAAGGTGTTTTCCTTTGCGTTCAACACTTGGCAGGCAAATCACTTGTTCCAGGTTGAGATTTTCAGACTGAGTGGAATTGATTTTCTGGAAATGACCAATAGCATCCAAAGCCTGGTCTGGGAAATGACATGGATAATCAGTCAGAGCTTGCTATTTATTTTTACCCTGCTTTCTTTGAAATGGATTTCAGTTGATATTTTAAAAGTGTGAAACAAGAAAATAAAAATAAATGACAAAAGGAGAAAATGAAAATTTAAACTGAAAGAAAGTCAGTTTGCTTGCACCATAGTGCTAGAAGAGGACCTTAAATGTGATGCTGAGCTTCCTTGTGGCCAAAGCAAAGAGTGAAAATAGTCAACTTCAAGGTGCTCGTGTTATATAAGTTATAAACAAGTTGACTGTCAGATGCACAGGCTTTCCTGAGTATAGAGATCTGAAGCCAATAATGTCTTTTGTGGTTCCCAATAAACCTGATCTCTTGGGAAGAGGGAACAGTGGCCTGACCACATCCCTACAACAGTGCGTTTCTGTGCGTGCATGCTAAGATGCTTCAGTCGTACCCAGCTCTTTGTGACCCTGTGGACTATAGCCAGCCAGGCTCCTCTGTCCACGGGATTCTCCAGGTATGAATACCAGAGTGGCTTGCCATACCCCTCCTCCAGGGCATCTTCCCAACCCAGGGATCGAACCTGAGTCTCTTAACATCTCCTGGATTGGCAGGAGGGTCCTTTACCATAGCACCACCTATAGTTCCTTTTTAAAACAGCATCTTCAGGACTTCCCTGGTGGTCCAGTGGCTATGACTCTGTGCTTCCAGTGCAAGGGGCTTGGGTTCACTCACTAGTCAGGTAAGTAAGATCCCACATGCTACGATTAAGAGTTCTATGGCCACAACTGAAAGATCCTGCTTGCCTCAACTGAGACCTGGGGCAGTCAAGTAAAATAAATATCAAAAAATAAAATAAAGCAACATCTTCAAAGCACTCAGTTGGCATGGCACCAGAAAGTAATTTAGTAAACTCACCAGTTCAGGGTGGAGTCAGTCTGGACAATACTAATTTGTCTCAAATAAGTGGTGATGACATAGATGGATACAGAAATTAATTCCCAGAGAAGACCCAGGCAGCAGCTGACGGCAAATGTGACAGAAGCCACAGGAGGCGGCAGCGTTTTCCTGCTCCTGGAGGAGAGGCCTGAAGGCGGGGCAGTGTATATTTGGAGAAGAAGGTGCCATTGTGTCTCTTTTAAAAAGAAAACAAGTTTCTTAGTTGACGAGGCTATGTCTTGTGTCTAGACAAGTGCTCGTCAGGGCACTATCCTTGATGAACTCCAGGCCGTGTTGACCAGACAGCTGGCATGCTGAAAACCTCCCGTGAGTGAGTCATGAACCCCAGCATGGCAACTCTGTGGTCTGGGCAAGTTACATCATCACTTTGTACCTGAGTCTCCTCCTCTGCCATGCAGGTTGGCTGAGAAACCTGGAAATAGAGCAGGGGACGTGCTGGTCCCTTGTGGGCTCTGGAAAAATGCTAAGTCTTTCTGTCATGAAAGAAGGCGAGATAGCATTGTGGCTCTGCTGGAGGACTTTGACCCAAGTCCCCGGCATGGATGCAGGATACTCTCCTGGAACCAAGATCTTCAACTCCAGCCCCAAGGCTTACTGAGTTCTCCTGGGCTCCATGTGGAAACCAGCTCTTTCAGACCTGCAAGCTTTGAGCAGGTCAGGGGCCTGCCTGCCCAGAATGACCAGTCTTGGAAGGAATTTTAATGGAAATTCATTAACATTTTTCTTTCACTTCTGGAGGATTTGCTTTGAGAGTTGGGTGGAATGTTATCTCCAATGAGATGAAAGTAGAGTCCTTGGATGAACGGAGCCCCCTTGTTCCAAGGAGTCCCTGTCTGATGCTAAGTTTGTATGCACGTACCTAGCCAGCCCTTGCACCCCACTTTCAGGCCCAAGACACTGGAAACATTGGTTTAAGGTTTTCCAAGAGCTGTCCCCTTGGTGCCTTGGTGAACTGGAGAGGTTGAAAACACCAGCACCTGGGTTCGTCTGCAGGCAGGCAACCACACGTTGGTTCAACCTTGATAGACCTGCTCTCAGGTGCTGGCTTAGGTGCTCACAATGGCTACTTTGGGGGATCCTTTTGGGTGTACTTAAATGACCAGGAGTGGGTCACAGCCACTGAGCAAGGAGCTCTCCCATCCCAGAGCTCAGGGCCTCTCCCAGCTGGACCATCCAGTGTGGAAGCTGAGACCTTCTGTGGCTATTTATATTTAAACTTAATTCAATCAAATAACAATTCAGTTTCTTAGTGGCATCAGCTCCATTTCTGGGTGCTTGGAAGCTGCACCTGGTTACTTATAGGATAGAGCAGGTGGAGAAAGTTTCCATCATTGTAGGAAGCTCCATTGGACAGCCTGGCCCGGGTGTCAGGACTTTCCACTTGCTGAGGAAGGCTGGTTGGGTTCCGTGACCAAGATATTAGCGGTGGTGGGTAACATTCACCTCCAGATGAATCCATGGGTCAGAGCCCTGGGTGCATCCAGGCCACCCCAGCGTGGCTCTGTCTCCCTGCCCTGAGCCAGACTCACCCGCTAAGCTGTGTACTTGCCCCCCTGCTCCCAGAGAGGTTAGAGCAGAGAATCTGGTTCCAGCAACCCAAGGTCAGCAGTTTCCAGCCAAGCAGGTCTGGGCTGGACCTGGTGTTTGCTGAGCTCAGCAGCCCCTGAGGCCCCATGGCCAACTGGGCCTCCACCCTCTAGAGGCAGCTGGACACCCCAGTCCACCTCTTTGACTCCATCTGCCCTTCTGGCACCTTCCTCCTGCTTCCCACCTAAAGATGAGCTGAAAACAAGGACAGCAGCCTTCCCCAGTCCACCCCAACAGCATCAGCTTCTGCCTGTGAGAGCCGGGCAGAGCCCCTGCTCCTGTGAAGGCCTTTGTCTCTCCATGTGCACTTGTATATGAGTATCTATGTGCGTGTCTGTGTATGTGTGTGCATGCTCACGCACCTGTGTTATCCTGAGTGAGGCTTTGGGCACCAAGGACAATTTCCCTTTCCTCCTCATCGTATATTGATGGGAGGGGGAAATATTTGCATTCCAGTCCTACCCAGCAAGCTGTTGCTGTGCTTAGTCACTCAGTCGTGTCTGACTCTTTGAGACCCTATGGACAACAGCCCACCAGGCTCCTCTGTCCATGGTGATTCTTCAGGCAATAAAACTGGAGTGGGTTGCCATGCCCTCCTCCAAGGGATCTTCCCAACCCAGGGATCGAACCCAGATCTCCCGCACTGCAAGCAGATTCGTTACCATCTTTGCCACGAGGGAAGCCCCGCCCAGCAAGCTAGGGCTGGTGTTAAAGAGTTCATGGAATAACCTCCAGCATGTGAAAGAAGCTAATGCTAGACTTGAGTCCAGCTTAGCTCAGTTTTCTCTTCTGTAAAATGCAGACAGTAAAGGCAGCTCCCACGCAGCCACAGGGTAGAGATGAGTGTAAAAGTTCTTGGCCACAGTTCCTGGCACGTGGTACATGCTCAGTAACTCTTAGCTGTTGCTGCCTTTTAATAAATGCAGAGGAACACCTTCCTTTATTAAATCCCTACTACAAATTGGAGCTCTTCTGAGCACTTTATTTTTTATTGAAGTATAGTTGATTCACAGTATCATGTTGGTTTCAGGTGTACACTTCAGTGATTCTTTTATACATATATGTATACACACACACACATATGACTTCCCTCATAGTTCAGTTGGTAAAGAATCCTCCTGCAATGCAGGAGACGCTGGTTCGATTCCTGGGTCAGGAAGATCCCCTGGAGAAGGGAAACAGAGAGCTGGACATGTTTGAGTGACTTTCACTTTCACAGACTCATATATATATATGAGTATATATATGTATATATATATGTGTATGTATATATATATATATACACATCTCCAGATTCTTTTCCCTTACAGGTTATTACAAAGTATTGCATATAGTTTCCTACGCTATATATTATGTGCTTGTTGATTGTTTTATGAATAGTAGTGTGTATCTGTTAATTCCAACCTTCTAATTTAGCCTTTCCCCACCCCCTGTCCTCTTTGGTAACTATAAATTGTTGTTCCTGTGAGTCTCTTTCTATAAACAGTGGAATATTACTTACCCATAAAAAGAATGAAATAATGCCATTTAGAGCAACATGGAGGGACCTAGAAATTATCATACTAAGTGAAGTAAACCATACTGAGAACAGTATCACATCACTTATATGTGGAACCATAAAAAAAAAAAAAAAAAAAACAGATGTCACTTCCTTGAATGTTCCCTGCACCTGTAAGCAGTGCTGATGAGGAGTAGAAGCTCAGGGAAGTTACCTGAGTGGCCAATGGCCACAGGGCTGTGGGATGTCCCACACTCAGTACAGACTCTCCCAGCGGTCCCAGGAGCATCAGAGCCCACGTGGGAAGGAAGAGGCCTGAGAGCAAAGAAACAGGCTATTGATTGCCACAGATGAAGACTGCAGGAGAGGATGCTCCGGTCTCTTCTCAGTTCTCAGTTCTGTGGCCCCTCCGGGAGCACCTGCTGGGTACTGGATTCCCTGGGCTCTCTGCAGCTGTAGATGAAAGAAAGAGTAAGAGTCCTGGAGATTCCAGAAGGTCACTGCTGAGTAGAGACGGCAGTAGGAGCTGACCAGGCTAGCCCTGCAAACGAGGGGATCTCTCTGCAGCCATGGAGGGTGAGTCAGGATGCCTGCCTGGCCTGGTCCTCCTTCTCCTCCCCTAGAGCACTTACATGAAACTGTTAAGAGGTAAATGAGTGGGGTCTATGCAACCCGTGGACTGTGTGAGGCCAGTAGTGGTCCCTGACACGCTGGGCCTGGGTCTCCCCAGAGTCTGATTGCTTGGGAACAGCCCAAAGTGGGTGGTAAACTCCATCTAAGGCTAAATATAATATGAGGCTGATATATTATGAGGCTTCCTCTATTAAAAAAAATTCCTTACCCATCAGCTACCCAAATTCTACTGGTTAAGAAACATCCACACCTTAAAATTAGGAAATTCTGTCTCTCTCAGAGGCAAAATGTTTCACAGGTTGGGAACCACACACGAGCAGCAATGTCTTCAGGAGAGCTGGCCCATTCTCTCAGCAGAGAAACCGACCTTGAGTGAGACCCCGGGGAACAAGTTTTGCTGGGACACGGAAGAGAGAATCGTGGAAGTGCCAGAGTGGGGTGGGGGTGCTAATCCAGTGAGGTGGAGCAGGGGGCCCCACCAGACACACTCAGGACTCCAGTAGGCGATGCTGGCAGGCCGACAGCAGAGCACAATGACTTCATTTTCAGCTTATTATTATTTAAACATGGAAAAAAAATGAGGAGAGACAAAAGAAGTTTGTTTTGGCAACTTGACTTTCAGCTTCAGGAAAGTCATGGCCTAGGGTTTTTCCCCCAGCATTTGTTCCCCTTGGTCTTGGGTGCAGGGGGTGGAGACTGGCCAGGTGGGTGCAAAGGGGAGGGTGACATCCCAGGCAACTTGTTTTGCCTACAAGACCATAGGACTGGGGTGGCTGATTCTTTATTTTTTTTTAACTGCAGTCCTGGGTGGACTAAAATACTGCTTTGGGTTTTTTTCTTTGTTTTGGTTTTGCTTTGTTTGTTGTGATTCCTGAGGACAGAGCACTGCTTCTAGCCCAGGCTCTGCAGTGTGGCCTCCAGCAACGAGCTGCCCTACCCTGGGCCTCATCTCAGAGAACGCACACCTCAGGCCTGTCACTGCAGGATGTGGGATGGTGTGTGGGGCCTGCTGGGGCACTGACCACCTCCACTCCTTCCATTCAGAGGAAACCATTTGCAAGGCTTCTTCCCAGTCTTCCCTCTTTAGAGAGCTAGTCTGTACCTTCTGGCCATCTGCCGTGCTTGTAAGGCTGCTGCTTGATCTCACATTTTGCAAAGAGCAGAGGAGAAGGTTTGGACCCTGGCTCTCACCTGCTGTAGGCTCCTGGGCAAGTCACTTGCCCTCTCTGGACACCTGTCCCTTAATCTCAGGAATGGGGAGTTGTCATCACCATGAAATGATAAGAGGAGCCCTCACACTGGTCTGGGCCAGCCTTGGCACTTAATCAACGTGTCAGTTTCAGGGCCGTGAGCATCGCCTCCCCATTTGCCTCTCCTGGCCTGGATGGGCCTGCTGTTTGACACCCAAGTGGAAATTTTTAGAGTGCAACCATGTCTACTCACGGCCCTGGATCGGTGAGAATCATTGATGAGGCCCAGTGCCATCTCCCAAGCTTGCAGGAGCATCTGGGCCCTGGGGTGGCAAGCCAGAGACCCAGGCACAACATCTAGGGAGGTGCCAACTCCGAGGTGGCAAGTGCAGAGTGGGCCTCCCTTGTCTCATTGTAGTCCCAGCCCTGCACTAGGGACCAGACAAGAAGATGTAGTCATTAGCCTGTAGACAGGCTTCCCCAGGGAAATGGAGGTGCTGGAGCCCCTTTCTCCCTCTGCTTATTTACCCATCACCAGGACTGGTGTGTCTTTATGAGCAGATGCTGGTAATCTTGCTCTGCCCTGCACAGGTGGCCCCTGGAGAAGAGCATGCCTTCAGCAGACAGAGGCTGAACAAGTGAATTGCAGAACATACACTCAGCTGTCGTTTTACTCATCCGTCCATCCACCCACCCAGAGCACACAGCCTAAACACCAAACTGTGTGCTGAGCACCATGCTGGGAGCTAGAACCCACAGCATGGTTCACAGTGAATATGAATGAATGTGTGTTTGTGTGTCTGTGTGTATCTTGCCTCCCCTTCCTTGCCCTGAAGAAAGGTGACCTGACAGCCAGGGGCCCTGCTACTGGTGTAGCCAGCAGACGCCTTCCGGGAATGAGGCAAGGTCACACCTCAGTCAGTGGAATTTCTCCATAAATCAAGAGTACCCCTAGCAGTGGGGTCTGGACAGAGCTAGTTCTTTATCTGTCCCTAGCATCTGTGAGGAAAGACTTTATGTGATTGGACAGTCTTCATCCTCCCAGAACTAGAGGTCTGTCTGGGGAGTCAGAGCTGGTTCCCATGGGGCAGAGAGCAGTGGTGGACTTGATCTTGACTTGGCCCCTAGCCAGCCTTCACCATCTTCAGCTCATCTCAGCAACGCCACGCAGAGGCTGACCGTGGAGTGGAGGCCTGCCTCAGCCTGAATTAGGCGCACACCTACCCTTGGAATCCCTTGCAGTGATGAAGCAGGTGATTGGCATGGCTGGCATGGAGCTCTGTAATAATAATAATAACAAATTGTAGCTCCGGCTCCATGAGTTGAGTGCTTACTGTTTGTCAGACATTGAGCTGAGTTCTGTCCATGTCTTATCTCATTTAATCCGACAATAACCATGTAAAGCAGCTAGTATCCCCATCTCCATTTTAGAGATGAAGACACTGAGGTTCAGAGTAGTCCTCACCCTTTCCAAGTCTCAGTTTCTACACCTGGGTAGAGGATATGATACCTCCTTAAAGAAGCTAATGCACCAGCTAGGAGCTTTGCAGGGCACTTTAAAATGCACTCAGGGCACCTAAACCCGTGTGCCGCAACTAGAAAGCCTTCGTGCCATGATGGAAATCCTGTGTGCTGCAACCAAGACCCATAGCAGACAAATAAGTAAGTAACTTTAAAAATAAAATACACTTAGCCCAGCAGCACTGCCACAGAGCCAGAGGAAGTCAGGCTCACCATGTAGCGAGTGCCCCTCTCACCATGACCTGTGAGGTAGGTCTTGCTGTGACCGCCAGTTCCAGAGGCGGGAACTGAGGCTCAGACGCACTGAATAATTTTGCACAACTAGCAAGTAAATAGTCAGGATTCAGACCCACGCTCAGTTCTGTGACCCTGAATACTAGTCACGGTTAGCGTGACAGTGTGGGGTGGAGCACGCAGCATTTGGAATCAGACTCCAACTCTGACGCTACCTGCAGGATTCCAGCGGGCGAGGGCAGGAACCTCTCCAAGCCTCAGTTTCCTCATATGTCAAATGGGCCTCAGATGCAACCCTTGAAGCAGGGCTGTGAGGACAGAGGAAAATCACGAGGCAGGTGCTCAACCTGGGGTCTGTAACATGTGGATGGCACATAGAGGCTGTTGGTGCTCAGTCCCTCTCCAGGGAGTAGGCACCCACCTGGGGCTTAACTGGGTGGGCTTACTGTTTCTCATGGATCAAGAAGTGCAGTTCACTTCAGTTCAGTTGCTGGCTCGTGTCCTGCTCCTTGCAGCCCCACTGACTGCAATATGTCAGGCTTCCCTGTCCTTCACCATCTCCCACAGCTTGCTCAAACTCATGTCCACTGAGTTAGTGACGCCATCCAACCACCTCATCCTCTGTCTTCCGCTTTTCCTCCTGACTTCCATCTCTCCCAGCTTCAGGGTATTTTTCAATGATTCAATTCTTCCCATCAGGTGGCCAAAGTATTGGAGCTCCAGCTTCAGCATCAGTCCTTCCAATGACTATTCAGGACTGATTTTCTTTAGGATTGACTGCTTTGATCTCCTTTTAGTCCGAGGGACTCTCAGGAGTCTTCTCCAACACCACAGTTCAAAAGCATCAATTCGTCAGGGCTCAGCTTTCTTTGTGGTTCAACTCTCACATCCATACATGACCACTGGAAAAACCAGAGCTTTGACTAGATGGACATCTGTCAGCAAAGTAGTGTTTCTGCTTTTTAATATGTTGTCTATCTTGGTCATAACTTTTCTTCCAAGGAGTAAGCGTCTTTTAGTTTCATGGCTGCAGTCACCATCTGCAGTGATTTTGGAGCCCCCCAAAATAAAGTCTGTCACTGTTTCCATTGTTTCCCCATCTATTTACCATGAAGTGATGGGACTGGATGCCATAATCTTAGTTTTTTGAATGTTGAGTTTTAAGTCACCTTTTTCACTTTCATCAATAGGCTCTTTAGTTCCTCTTCACTTTCTGCCATAAAGGTGGTGTCATCTGAGTATCTGAAGTTATTGATATTACTCCCAGCAATCTTGATTCCAGCTTGTGTTCCAGCAAGAGTATTGGAGTGGGTTGCCATTTCCTTCTCTGGGGGATCTTCCTGACCCAGGGATTGAATCCAGGTCTACCACATTGCAGGCAGACGCTTTACCATCTGAGCCACCAGGGAAGCTCTCAATAAAAGAGAAGTAGATATTTTTCTGGAACTCTCTTGCTTTTTTTATGATCCAACGGATGTTGGCAAGTTGATCTCTGGTTCCTCTGCCTTTTCTAAATCCATCTTGAATGCCAAGAAGTCCAGAGGTGGACAGTTAGGGCCAGAACAGTGGCCCCACACACCACAGGGGTGCACGTTTGTGCATTTTCTCTAAAGCATTCTTAGCACGAGCACCCCCAGGCATAGCATTGGTTCCACCCAGGGTAAGCACGAGTCACTGGCCAGATCTAAGTCATGTGGCCACTCCTCAGTGCAAGGGAGTCTGGGAAGGGGAAACTTCCCCCAGCTAAACCTGGTTCTGATGGGCATGGGGGCCACCAGCAGTTCTGGCTACCTGATATCCAGGCGGCATGGTCTTCTCCCTTCCCCATCCCCATCGGCTCCTTTTTCTCTTGCTTCTACCTCCTCCCCACACCTGCTGACCAGTGTCTCCTCCAGTGGGATCCTGGTTAGTACCAACAGCTAGACATCTCGGTTGTTCGTAATTTTCGTATAGGAAATAACTCTCTTCCCAGGACCCAAACATGTGAGATGCCCAAATGGCCAGGACATGTTTCCTGTCTCAAAGATATTCCAACAAGCACATAACTGTGCTTGACTTTCCAGAACCATCTAGGATGTGCCCCCAGGGGCAGGAAGCGCAAATGGTCCTCTTCTCCCGAAATCAGGTCCACAGTGAAGCCTTTTGGACCCAAGTGAAGTGAAGTCGCTCAGTCGTGTCTGACTCTTTGCGACCCCATGGACTGTAGCCTACCAGGCTCCTCCCTCCATGGGATTCTCCAGGCAAGAGTACTGGAGTGGGGTGCCATTTCCTTCTCCAGGGGATCTTCCCGACCCAGGGATTGAACCCAGGTCTCCTGTATTCCAGGCAGACGCTTTAACCTCTGAGCCACCAGGGAAGCCCCAAGGACTTGCAAAAACTTGAGAAGCCTTCTGAAGAACCCAGAAAGCCTTGATCATCATAATGCCAGAAGGATCCTCTGACAGGGATCCTTGGCTCTGTATGAAGACTTTTCCTGGTTCCTGTCTGGAGTCCTGGGAACCTGAATGGTGTAGGGACAGAGAGTGGGTTTCAGATACATCAGGCTGGACTTGAGCATTTCACCCCTTCCAAAGAGGGCTGTTTTGAAGAAATTGAGAGATTCAGAGGGGCAAACATACTTTTCCACAACTATTTTGTAGTGGAGCTACGGTTCATACCCAGGTCAGGCAACACAATACCCATCTCCCCTTGGCCCAGAAAAGCTCCTGAGTGTCTGAATCAACCCTCCCATTAGATGGATGGGGAAACAGAGACCCAAGGCAGGGAACTGAGGGCTGGGGAGGGGAGGGATTTGGTCAGACACAGTGCCTACTTGACAGACGTCTTCAGGCACAAGAGTTTGACAGAGATCTTTTGACTTTAATAACCTCAGTTGATTATTTAAAACAAAGGAGAGAAAGAAGAAAGGAGTGAGAAGGTAAATCCTGGATTCTGCATAATATCACTACATGGA
The DNA here is from genome assembly GCA_006410615.1 of Neotragus moschatus. Classification (NCBI taxonomy): domain Eukaryota; kingdom Metazoa; phylum Chordata; class Mammalia; order Artiodactyla; family Bovidae; genus Neotragus; species Neotragus moschatus. The sequence continues at coordinate 738,834 of SJYA01000303.1, read as the reverse complement.
AAGAAACTGCTTCTCTTCTGTCTGGATTGTCCTCTCAAACTTCCACATTCTCATTTCTTCACATCTTCTGTTGATATTCAAATGCCACTTTCTGGCATTTGCCTCCTGAAATGGTTTCTTTTCCTCAGAAAAGAAGTCTAGGGATGGGCAGTCCAGGGTTAATAGGATGGTTTCATGATCCCACCAGGGTCCCAGGCACCTCTATTCCTGTCCTCAGCACTTGGCTTTATATTTTTAAGATCAGTTGGTGGTCCTAAAAGGCTGCTGGAGATATAGCCAACAAGCCTGACTTCCAGACAGAAAGAGGAATAGAAAAAAAAGATATGCCTTATTCTTGTTAAGGAAGACTTTACAGAAGTCTCATGTGACACTTGGGCTTACCTGTCATTGGCTGAAACATACTCCATGTCTATATCTATCTGCTAGAGAGATGGGAAAATGTGGTCTTTTAACTGGGCCTCAGTGTCTTCATCTATAAAATGGGCATAAGAATACCCACCTTGATGCCTGTTGGGGCACTAGAGATCAGGAACACAATATCTTAGTAATGATAGTGGCTTAGCAATGGAAAAGCTCAGCCTTTGTCTTACACTGTAACACTTAATTCCTTTGACAACCCCATTTTAATTCCTTTTTTTTCTATAAGAAATATGAAAAACTAAAGAGTTGCTAAATAATCAAGGTAAGATTTGAAGCCAGCTGGTTTGATTTCAATACTGCCTGTAAAAAACTGGGAATTTGTAATTTACAGGTTAAAAAAAAAAACTTCAAAACTTCATGGTACACACTTATTAGAATGGCTAAAGTTGGATGACATATCTATTTATATGACATTCTGGAGAAAGTAAAATTAAGGTCAGAAATCAGATGGCTTGTTAGGGGCTGGATAGGGGGAAGGGTTTGTCTACAGAGCATCAGAAGAGAACTTTTGGGTGATGAAAATATTCTGTATCTTGACTGATGAGAGATGGCTGCTGCTGCTGCTGCTACGTCACTTCAGTCAAGTCCAACTCTGTGCGACCACAGGCTCCCCCGTCCCTGGGATTCTCCAGGCAAAAACACTAGAGTGGGTTACCATTTCCTTCTCCAATGCATGAAAGTGAAAGGGAAGTCACTCAGTCATGTCCACCTGTTAGCGACCCCATGGACTGCAGCCTACCAGGCTCCTCCATCCATGGGATTTTCCAGGCAAGAGTACTGGAGTGGGGTGCCATTGCCTTCTCCGGAGAGATGGTTACATGAAAGTTATAAAACTGCACACAAGAGCAAAGTTTACTGCATGTAAATTATGTCTCAGTTTCAAAAATTATATTGCCTCATTCAAATATCCCAGGGGGATTTCCCTGGTTGTACAGTGATTAAGGTTTCCAGTTTCCCTTGCAGGGGGCGTGGATTTGATCCCTGGTCGGGGAACGAAGATCTCCTGAGCCCTGTGGTGTGGCCAATAAATAAATAAATAAATATCCCAAGGACCATGTGATTCAGATTCCACATTGTTTCAATTCAATAGCAAGGAAACAAAAGTTCAGAGGCATGAGGATCGCTTGCTGGCCACAGGGCCTGTCTCTGTCCCTCATGGGTCTGGGTAAGTGGCAGCAACCATTGCCAAGTTCAGCAGATGATGCCCAGGTTTTCAGAGGAGGCCTCAGCCTCGGGGAGAGCTCCTGCCAGACTCTGTCATTACCCAGGTTGTGTCTGACCTGCCCATTCAGACCTGGTCCAGGAGATGAGCCCACAATTCTACTGGAGCCCCAGTGTGGGGATCTGGGACCCTCTGGTCACACAGCTGTCCTCTGTGGTTGGAGAGAGGGGACTCTCCATCCATGTATCTCTCCTTGGCTGTCTGGACACTAGGGCAGGCTTGTTTTGTGCCCTGAAAGCAGCATTCCTAAGTCTGGGGAGGAGCAGCTCCATTAAATATTTTATTTAGCAGTCATGGGGGACCAGCAGAGGCAAAGCAAATTCCGCAGTCCTCCACCCCCAGTGGAGGGCCCCTGATGTCAGACCCAGGAGGCAGAATCACAGAATGGAAACAGAGGGCGCTACAAATACAGCAGTCATCTGAAATGTCACCAGCAAAAACTGGAGCTGCTACATATGGTAGCAAGTGCTTTAAACAGTGAGGGACACCAGAGCAAGCCCTGGGTGTGCTGGGGGGCAGTGGCGGCATAGGTTTGGGGACCACAGGCCTGAGGGCTTCCCAGAACATCCCTCCCAGCCAGTGCACATGCATGGCTCAGACTGGGCGACAGGCACACTTGAAGAGCTTGGCCAAGATCTATTAAAATGTGTTTGTTGAGAGCCTACTGTGTGCCAGGTACTCATCTAGGGGTGTGGATACATTAGTGAGCAAAACACACAGGAGTTACATTGTAATGGGGAGAGTGAGTCTCCGGGGGGGAAAAAAAAAAAGCAACCAAATAAATGTCAGGTGGAGACAGATGCTCAGAGGGCAAGGGGAGGGGTGACCAGGCAGGTGGTGTCTTAGACAGGTGGTCAGGGAAAGCTTACCTGAGAGGATGACAGCGGGGCTGTGGGTGCAGCAGTAACGCCCTTCACGTGACCCTCTGGGCAAGCACAGAGTTTGGGGTGTGCTTCGTATGTTATGAGGATCAGTAGATGGGATGGTAAAGCTGGAGCAGATAGATGGGAGAAGCAAGATCAGAGGTGGTAATGAACCACAGAGGTCACTTCAAGATCGTGGATTTGATGCCAAGAGAGCTAGGATGACACTGAAGGGTTTTTAGCAGAGGAGCGACACTCTGGAAGCTGCCTGGACCCTAGTCAGTAACCAGGATGTCTCAATCTCTGCAGTGTGACATCTCGGGCTTGATGATTTTTGCATGGGGATTTTAAATTATGGGGGCGGGGTGGGGGGAGGTACAGAGCAGTGCATTTGCAATATTTAGAAGCATCCCAGGCATCACCCACTAGACGCCAGTAGCATCCCTACCACCTGGTTGTGATGACCAAAAAATGTCTGCAAGTCCAACTGAGAAGTACTGCTGCAGAGTGACAGTGGGAGAGTAGGATGATCCCTGACGGTCTTGGCAGATGGCCAGGCTTGCACTAGGTTGGGAGCAGGGGAGGTTCCGAGAAGTGGTAGATGTCGAAGGATTTGATGCCAGAGAGGAGGACACAGTTCCTTACTTTACCTGTTCTCAGTTGTATCTAAACACAACTGAAGGGCCAGAATTGGAGGTATTCTGCAATTTTGCAAAAAAGGAGTTGTGGACTCATATATGTATTAAAAAGTATTAAAGGAAACCCAAGAAAATATTAACAAAAGTTGTCTGTGGAAGGAAGATCAAAGACCTGGGAAGAGAGGCATAGTGAGTATGACTTTCAATTCTTTCTTAATTTTTTTACTCTATGTATATATAGAGAGAGTAAAATATATATATATATATATGCTAGTTTACAAAATCAAAAGGTATATACTGTATAACTCTATGTAAGATTTTCAAAATGGCAGGACTTCCCTGGTGGTCCAGTGGCTAAGATTCTATGCTCCCAATGCAGGGGGCCCAGGTTCAATCCCTGGTTAGGGAACTAGACCCTACACGTCACACCTTAAAAGTTCATATGCCACAGCTATAGGATCCTGCCTGCTGCAGCTAAAACCCGGCAGAGCCAGATAAATAAATACACATTTAAAAAAGAAAGACTTTCAAAATGCCAAGATTACAGTGATGGAGGGCAGATTAATGGTGGCCACGGGTGCAGAGGGCAAGGAGGGGATGCAGCTGGTATGTGACTGTGGAGCAATGGACTGGCTCTAGATCCTGAAGGTTGTGGTTATGTGAACCTATCTTTGCGATAAAAGCATGCGCATACACACAGTCACATTGTGCATACCCACGTGATATGTAAAAATGATGCAACCTGAATAGCGGGATGAAGTTGTATCAATGTTGATTTCCTGGTTTTGCTAACATGTTATATATAAAACAATGCCATTGGGGAAACTGGCTGAAGGGTACACTGATGTCTCCATGCTATTTTTGCAACTTCCTTTGAGTCTTTGATTATTTTAAAATAAAAAGTAGTTTTAAAGGGAAAAGGGAAGGGTCTGTTAAGATAGAGGTCTTGTCTCATTGACCTGAGCATGAGCTCCAGAGGACAGAACTTCATGGCAAAGCTCAACTCCCCATGCCTCGCCCAGCGCCAGCCACCCCATGGAAGATCCTTAGTGCTTGAGAAAAGGATTACTGAGGCAGGGGTGGATAACATGCAGATGCCCTCAGCAAACAGCAGAATGGGAGACAGTGGCAGGGAGCGAGAATTAGGTGAAGTGAAAAATATGGGTCCAACTACCTCTGAAACACGCATAGAACCCAGCCTGCATTTCTATTGCAACACCTGAGGGTACTTTTGAAGATAAGTACTCAGTTTCGCCTAGAAAAGCCCTGGAGAATGAGTGAGATTAGAACAGGAAGTGATGGTAAAAGAAGACAATGACCAGCACAGTCCCACAGGGGCCAAAACTCCTGCAGCTGTGACGGTCAAAGGAGCAGCTGGAAAGGAGCAGCTGGAACACCCAGATTGAGCCAGAGGGGCTGGTGGAGGGTGGGGCCCCGCGAGTGTGGTCATTCTCCGCTGGGTTCAGGACCCACCCTCCACTTTTCCCCAGGCTCAGGAAGGAAGGTGCGATTAGCTCGTGGTGAGTCACAGAAGGGAGGGGGCCAGAGCGGGGATGACCTTGGCTGACCCCTCAGGGCTGGGCTAAGCGGACCCTCTCCCAAGGTGGAGGAAAGCAGGAAAGGAGGTGCACTGCACCAAGGAAGGGAGGAGAGCAGAACTGAGAACCCACCATACCTTAGGATGCAGAGAGCGCCCCTGCACCCCAGCTCCTTTGAAAGGGAAAGAGCAGAAGTCATGGTCAGTCATGCAGCGGGGAAGAGATTGCGTGGACAGTCAGCCATCTCAGACCATGGCCAAGACCTAAGATGCCTGCCGACCCCAAAAGGAGGCTGGATTTTCAGTAAGCTCAAGGCAAGGAAGGAAGTGTGCCAGACCATGGGGAGAGGGCTGTGGAAACCTCTGCCCCAGACAGCCTCACTCAAGACGCCCCTCACTCCTAGCCCATTGCCTCAGAGACCAGCTCCATCTGAGCTTGGCCATCCTCCCTGTGTGCACCCCAGGGTCTGCATGCAAGCTGGGCACCAGGGATCCAGGGGTGATTCAGGAACAGTGGAGGCACAGCACTACTGTGAGCCCCCATCTCCTCCCTGGCCTGTGGAAATACCACTAGGACCCACAGCGTGTGCTGCATACAGACCCTGTGCCAGGCTGCATCTGAGCCAGGGCATCAGGCTGTTACAGATCCTCACGCCAGTTTTGTGAAGCAGGTACCTGTGGTACCCACAAGGATGCTGTATCATCTTCCTAAGACACGGCTGGGATTCCAGAACAGGCCTGTCTGATTCCAGCAACCAGGTTTTAACTAGCTCTCTAGTCCTGCCCCTCAGATTGCTCTGAAGAGGGCTGTGATAATACCAGAATTCAAAAGAATCAGAAGCTCATGCCTGTACCTCCAGACTGTGTTCACATGGGGCCTGTGCTGAGGATGGTTCCTGGGCTTTCATACTCATACAGAAGCAGGCCCTGCACATTCTCACAGGTCAGGCTCAATCCCACCTCTTCCAGGAAGCCTTCCCTGACTCTTGTAGCTTAAGTGGTCTTGCCCATCTCTCAATGCCTTCAGAATGTCTGTTCATCTGACCCTTTCACCTAATGCTTTATCCCCTCAACTGCATCAACACCCCCCATCACCAAGGCAGGACAGGATAACAGCTGAGGTGGCCAAGCACAATACCTGGCAGAGGGAGGGTTCAATAAACACCAGGTTATAGGGGTACAAGTATAGATAGATAGATAGAGATTTATAATATACTGTATATTAACAAGAAAGCAGGCCTTATCTTAGAAAATAACCTTAAGTGAGATTGTGTGTAATGTCTTCACACTTCTCTGTATTTTCTAAATTATGAGACTGAAAATATTACTTTGATGTTCTGGGGGGGGGGGGGGGGTTGGGGAATGAAGAANTGTATAGATAGATAGAGATTTATAATATACTGTATATTAACAAGAAAGCAGGCCTTATCTTAGAAAATAACCTTAAGTGAGATTGTGTGTAATGTCTTCACACTTCTCTGTATTTTCTAAATTATGAGACTGAAAATATTACTTTGATGTTCTGGGGGTGGGGGTGGGGTTGGGGAATGAAGAAGCATTAAAAAAAAAAAAAGAAGAAAGCAATGTAATCTTTGAAGCAAACAAGTGCTTCCATAAGAAGTGCAGGTGATTTCACCGAGCACCTACTGTGTGACCCTGGGAGGTGCTGGGGAGGCAGCACCTAGGACTAGGACTCGGCCTTTCCCCGGGGAGGCTGGATGTGGGGCAGCACCTTGCCTGACCGGTCCTGGAGTAACTATTCCCAGAGGCACCTGCGAGGTGTTCTCCCAGCCCCAGGGGTGCAAAGGTTTATGCAACACAGCCCTTGCCCTGAACAAACTCGCAAATGAATCACATCTTAAACGGTTTACGCCAGCCCTCGGAATAGCCCATAACCTTCACCGGATAACAGACACCTGCCTTCGGCTGCCTGGCCTCACAGCAGCCTTGGGCTCTCAGGACTTAAACCTTTATTAGTCACTTAGTGTTAGGCAAATACCGTACTAAGTCATTGATGCATTCCCTTCCCACCACTTCTGAAACAGCATTTTCTCCTTTTACAGGAGACACAGGCTCACAGAGGTAGTGAGGGCAGAGCCGGGACTTCTCTGCATGGGGCTGTCACCTGGACAGGCCAGCAGCCCCTTCAGCCAAAAAGATGGAAGCTGAGGCCTCTGACCAGCTGACCCCACCTGGGCCCTCCGACTCCCCTAATAAAAACCAAGCAGAACAGACAGGCAGCCCCATCTTTTGCCCTCTCTTCTCATAAACATGTTTTCTTTTCCTCTAGGAATGGAGTCCAGCTACCCCCTTGCTCTGCTGGTTCATAATCTTTTTTTTTTTTTACAAGGATTCTCAAGTTAATTAACAGCCCTGACTTGGCTATGCCAGGAAAGCAACAGAAGGATTATTATTTTTTTTTAAAAGACCAAAGAGATAAGGAACAAAGTGTAAGTGCTTTTAGAATCCAAAGCAAGGTTCTAGAAAGCTCCTTTGGATCAAGGAAACCTGAACCACTTTTGTTCTCTTGGTCCACAAAAATAGGAACGGGACGGAGAGACCCAGGAGAAAATGCTGACCTTGCCACATTGTCTCCTGTGGCTCCCTGTTACCTGGTTATGAAAGATAAGTCAGCCTGGCATTGCTTTTTCTACCCACTGTCCTCAGTTTTTCTGTCCACTTCCCTGGGAGTGTCCCTTGGCAGGTATAGAGGCACACCAGACAGCCTGTCTGTTGTCACCATGTGACAGAAACCCAGCAAGGTCAGTGGTAAAGTGTCTCCCTGGTGGGACAGACCAACCCTAGTTGGGGAACTAAGATCCTGCATGCCGCACGATGTGGTCAAAAAAGAGAAAAGAAATGAGTGGATTGTAGGAAACTCTATAGTACATACTCTTTTGTTTCTTCAACAAAATATTATAAGAAAGTAAAAGATGAAGGAAAACACTTGCAAATCAAGAGACAATCCCTCCATCATGGGGTTGGGCAGGCTATCTTTTGGGGAGACACACCTTATGAATCTTCATTACAACCACATCCATAGAGCTTTTTTTTTTTTTTTCCTTTAAGCATCATTTTGATTAATTCCTCTAGAATTCACAGAATGGGCTCTCAGGTAGGAAAATCTCAGGCAGAAGTCACTTGTATGATTAAATTTAAATTTGAAAAAGAAGGCCCTTCTTCCCAGTGTCCCCAGCCTCAGGGCAGACCACTCTACAGAGTCCCAAAAGCAGACTCTAGGGTCCCCGCTCTCAGATGGGGAAGGTGGGGTTCGGAGAGGGGCAGAGGCTTGTAGGGGTGACACTGCAGGGGAAAATGTTTCCTGGAGCTGCAAGCATGGCCTCTAGTCCACTTCTTCCAGATATCGGATGTCGGAGATCCATCACTCTTGACTGGTTGAGTGACCATAGGCAGGGCCCCTTTCCCCCAAAGTCACCCTCTCATACATAACAAATGGCAAGGTGGCACTGGCTTTTCCCCCAAGCCCCTGAAGTCCTAAAGCAAAATCAGTCAGCCTATGACAGACATGCGGACGCAAAGGATGCAGCTGTGCAGGGGTCAGATTTGTGCTGTGCAATCACATAGGGCTAAGTGACCTCTCTCAGCCTCTGTTCCTACTGCCAAAAGTGGCGATGAGATGAATATTGAAGACTGTGCTGGTGATTGAACACAATATTATATGTGAAACAGCTAGCACGGTGCTGGTAGACAGTAAGTTGAGACCTTAAGACTAACCATTACTCTTATTTATGTATTTGTTGTTATTATTGCAGGAGGTGGGTGGGCAAGGTCAAAGGCAGCAACTTAAAACTCTTAAGAACATCTCGCCAGTTCTAGCACTAACTGGCCCCCAGAGACCTTCCCCAACTGACTGGGTCCCCCAATCATTTTTTTCCGGAGACAGTGTTTGAGGGCTGGCTGAGAATTTCACTTGTGAATAAAGTAGCCTGTTTTCTCAAAGAAATATTGCCCTTTGTCGTTCAAATAAAGCTATTTGTGGTGAGACAGAATGGAGCGGTACATGACAGAGGAAAATAAGTGAAACAGAAGTGATGGAGCAGAGACTACGGACAGACAGACAAAGTCAAGGAGGGGAAGGGCAGAGACAAAGATGCCGAGTGGACAGGAGAGGCAGTTAGGACGGCAAGGAACAGAGGAAAGAGAAAAAAGACAGGAAGGCAGAGAGATGGCAGGGCAGACCTAGAGTAACCCAGAAGAGAAGGCGGGTCCCTGACTCCCTGGGGCCAGTTTAGTCCAGCCAGGCCCCATGGCTCTGTTCCCCTATCGCCGCTGTCAATCTATGGCCCGGTGAGCTGAGGGCAAATGAGCCTTGAACATGCTATTCTGGGCAGGAGCAAACACTCTTCCCAGGCAGCCTGTTCTCCGAGGGTGCCTTGGGGAGGGGTGGGGCTCCCTGGGGGCTCTCCTGACTCTGAATGGTCCCTGTGAGGAGGGCTGGGTCCCCAGCCAAGTCTAGGACCCAGAGGAGACATTGCCACCAAAGCTGCGGAGAGTCAGGCCCAGGGTGGGGCCAGAAATGTGGCCTGATCAATGCTTCAGGACCAGGCAGAGAGTGGGGTCACAATGCCACACCCCACTACCTGGCAGGGGGCCCCAGGGCCTTTAGCCCATCGCCCCAACCCCAGAACAATACATCTCAAATGGCTGTACCTATACAGAATCACACACACACACAACAAAGAAACCACATTTCATCCAAAAAGAAATGTGGACACTTCTGTCTTGAACAGCATCTGATGACACTTGGACCAACAACTTTGAAACCTCCAATTCACTGCTGTCTGACTTTCAAGGCCTTCCCCAAGTTTTCTGTGAATCTCTTGAAGGCTTCCTCTCTCAAGTCACTGCGGTCTCCGAAGACCAGCTCACATAGTTGTATGTTGTGATCAGTCCCCATCTCACCACCTGTGGAGACCCTGAGTTCAGTCTCAGCCCACCCTAACCCAGATGGGAGACAGCCCACTCTCTCCGACGCCCACCCTCTCTCCTTCTACTAAAGACTGTGTGGGGGGGGGTGGCGGTGGGGATGGGGAGGAGAGCGCAGAGCATCCAGCTTTGTAGTCCTGTTCTTCAGAGCCTCCTGGCCCCTCTCCACCTGCCACTTCACCCAGGCTACCCAGCTCCCTTCCTCCCAGGCTGGTCCATCTCCCATAAATCCTAGTTTTCTTCATCTCTTAGGAGGTGGTATCAGCTCCCCAGAGTTTCTCTCTCAACCCCCTCCCAGCTTCTGGTCTTGTCTCAACCCAGCAAGAACTTTCCTTTTCATTTAACCTCACCCACCACTCTTGGAAAAACGGGACTAAAACTCAACATTCAATAAACAAAGATCATGACATCCAGTCCCAACAATTCATGGCAAATAGAAGGGGGAAAAGTGGAGGCAGTGACAGCCTGCCTGCCCTGGGTCCCTCACCTGCTCTCCTGCCTGGTCCCCCCAGCATCTCCACTATTCATCCTGAATGGCTGAGATGGCAAAGTGCAGTGACCCAAGCCAGGACCCGGAAGTTCTAGAGGAGTTCATGGAAACTTACAGGGTCACCATTTCATTTCTAAAAATCAAGAAGCTGGAACTCTACTCATGTTCTGTAATAACCTATGTGGGAAAAGAATCTGAAAAAGAATGGGTATAGCTGAACACCTGTATAGCTGTACAAAGACAACACTGTAAACCAACTATAGTATAAAATAAAAACTTACTTTTATGTTTTATACATAATTTATACATGCTTTATACATAATTCTTTTCTCTAGAATCTATTTTCTCTGTATTTTCCTTTATATTTTTGGAGTCTGCCTGGCGTCAGAAGTATAGATATGCTGGTAACAATTTCTTATAGATTTTGTATGTCTGAATAAATCCTTTATTTCACTTTAATTTTAAAATACTTTTTGCTAGGTTAGAATTCTAAATTGTTGTTGCTGTTTCTTTACACAACTTTAAATATTTTGACGTTTAAATAAAATGCCATTCTTTGCATTTTTTTCTGAAGAGAAATTTATTGCAATTCTGATTCTTTTTCATATGTGGCACTGCTTCTTTCCCTGGTTACTTTTTAAATTTTCTCTATATTATTGGTTTTGACTAATGCAGTTATAATCTGCCTTAGTAGTTTTATTCAAGTTTCTTGTGCTTGGGGTTCATTGATACTCTTGGTTTGGTGAGTTTATAGTCGTAGTTCAATATGAAAAATCTCTAGCCGTTGTTTCTTCTTATATATCTTTCATTCTCTTTCTTTCCTTTGAGAATTTCAATTACACTAAGATTAGAGTCCAGACAGTCCCCAATGTACCACGGTTCAACTGATGACTTTTTGACTTGAGGATGGTGCAGAAGTGATATACATTCAGTGGAAACCATACTTGGAATTTTGCATTTTCCCAGGCAGGCAGTATGCAGGTCTGTACTGTCTCACCTGTGTGTATGTGCATTCATAATTGCTTCAGTAGGGTCCGACTCTGCGTGACCCTATGGACTGTAGCCCTCCAGGCTCCTCTGTCCATGGGATTCTCCAGGCAAGCGTACTAGAGTGGGTTGCCATGCCCTCCTCCAGGGAATCTTTCCGACCCAGGGATCAAACTCCCACGTCTTCTGTCTCCTGCATTAGCAGACAAGTTCTTTACCGCTGGTGCCACCTGGGAAGTGCATGGTACTCTCTCATAATGCTGCGCAAAGGCAGCTAACTGTCCAGTGGGAGCCCTTCCAAGAGCAGCAGGAGGGTCTGACCCAGTCTCCTTTCGAATGACTGCTCCTGCCCTGGGTCCTGGAGCAAACGATTTCTTATAGCCGTCTGAGCGCTGGCTTTCAAAGCCAAACATTCTTGGGGCTGTTTTTCCCAGTGCAGGATCCCAAAGCTGGGGAACCCAGTGTGGTTCTCAGACCCCTTGCTCTGTAATTGTAATTATTATCCCATGTGTGGATCACCCACCCAGGGAGTGAGGGTCCTGACCAGGCTGAGTTTTTGCCCCTCTTACTCATCTCATTGTTCTTCTTCATATGTTTTAGCTTTGTAAAAAGGTCTAGTCTTTAGGTCTACTCATCTTTAGGTCTCCTAGTCTCAACTTTCCTACGAGTCTCTAGGTCTTTCTCATCATTAGCTGCTCTGTAAATACTTGCAGTTTTGACACCCATGGTGGGAGGTGGACTCAGAGCCTTCCTACTCTGCGTCTTGGCCATACTCCTCCTGTTGACGTTCTGAATGGGAGTTCCCCCCACGTAGCAAGACTGGAATCTCTGAGGCTCTGGCCCTGAGCAGGATTGTGCGCTGGGGTTTGCAGCCCAGTGTTCCTTAGTCATGTCTGCAATAGGGAGACAGAATTCTCTGTCCCCTGATGCCTGCCCCCTCCCCTCCCCCCCAATCCCCCTA
>SJYA01000303.1:630991-726617 GCA_006410615.1 Neotragus moschatus | reverse complement strand
CCTACCCCCGTCCAGGAGGTAAAAGACCAAGCATGGCTTGAACCTAGGGCCTGAAAACCATTCATAGATTGAAAGCCATTCATTTGGCCCTTCCCAGACCTGGAGCCTCTGGGGCAACAGGACACACAGCAAGGAAGCAGAGCGTGGTGGTGGGAGCAGGGGTTTGGAGCCTGACACCATCCTCACTGTGCTGGGATGGATGAATCCTTTTACCTCTCTGAAGCCCAGATTCCTTATCTGTAAACTGAGGATAATAAGATATTGACTTTAGAAGAGTATGGAGGTTCCATAAGAAAACTAAAAATAGAAATACCATCTGACCCTGCAATCCCATTCCTGGGCATGTAACCAGAGAATACTACAGTTCAAAAAGGTATATACACCCCAATATGCACAGCATTATTTACAATAGCCAAAACATGAAAACAACCTAAATATCCATCAACAGAGGAATAGATAAATAAAATGCAGTACATATACACAATAAAATATTACTCAGCCATGAAAAGGAATGAAATAATGCTATTCGCTGCAACATGGATGGGCCTACAGGTGATCATACTAAGTGAAGTAAATCAAACAGAAGATAAATTTCATATGACACTGTTTATATGTCTACATTGACTATCTGGTGATTCCATGTGCAGAGTCTCCTCTTCTGTTGTTGGAAGAGGGTATTTGCTGTGACCAGTGCTTTCTCTTGGGAAAACACTGTTAAGCTTTCAGTTCAGTTCAGTTCAGTTGCTCAGTCGTGTCTGACTCTTTGCAACCCCATGGACACCAGGCTTCCCTGTCCATCACCAACTCCCGAAGCTTATTCAAATTCATGTCCATCGAGTCAGTGATGCTATCCAACCATCTTATCCTCTGTCGCCCCCTTCTCCTGCCATCAATCTTTCCCAGCATCGGGGTCTTTTCCAGTGAGTCAGCACTTCACATCAGGTGGCCAAAATATTGGAGTTTCAGCTTTAGCATCAGTCCTTCCAATGAATATTCAGGACTGATTTCCTTTAGGATTGACTGGTTGGATCTCCTTGCAGTCCAAGGGATTCTCAAGAGTCCTCTCCAACACCACAGTTCAAAAGCATCAATTCCTTGGCGCTCAGCTTTCTTTATAGTCCAGCTCTCACATCCATACATGACTACCAGAAAAAGAAAAAAAAAGCTTTGACTAGACGGACCTTTGTAGGCAAAGTAATCTCTCTGCATTTTAATATGCTGTCTAGGTTGAGCATAGCTTTTCTTCCAAAGAGAAGCGTCTTTTAATTTCATGGCTGCAGTCACCATCTGCGATGATTTTGGAGCCCAAGGGAAAAAAATATCTTACTGTTTCCATAGTTCCCCCATCTATATGACATGAAGTGATGGGAACAGATGCCATGATCTTGTTTTCTGAATGTTGAGTTTCCGCCAACTTTTTCCCTCTTTTCTTTCGCTTTCATCAAGAGGCTCTTTAGTTTCTCTTCACTTTCTGCCATAAGGGTGGTGTCATCTGCATATGTGAGGTTATTGATGTTTCTCCCAGCAGTCTTGATTCCACCTTGTGCTTCATCCAGCCTGGTATTTCACATGATGTACTCTGCATAGAAGTTGAATAAGCAGGGTGACAGTATACAGCCTTGACGTACTCCTTTCGCAATTTGGAACCAATCCATTGTTCCATGTCTGGTTCTAACTGTTGCTTCTTGACCTGCATACAGATTTCTCAGGAGGCAGGTCAGGTGGTCTGGTATTCCCGTCTCTTTAGGAATTTTCCATAGTTTGTTGTGATCTACACAGTCAAAGGCTTTGGCGTAATCAATAAGCCAGAAGTAGATTTTTTTCTGAAACTCTCTTGCTTTTTCAATGATCCAATGGATGTTGGCAATTTGATCTTTGGTTCCTCTGCCTGTTCTAAATCCAGCTTGAACATCTGGAAGTTCATGGTTCACATACTGGTGAAGCCTGTCTTGGAGAATTTCGAGCATTACTTTCCTGGCATGTGAGATGAGGGCAACTGGGCGGTAGTTTGAACATTCTTTGGCATTGCCCTTTTTTGGGACTGGAATGAAAACTGACCTTTTTCAGTCCCGTGGCCACTCCTGAGTTTTCCAAATTTGCTGGCATACTGAGTGCAATACTGTAACAGCATTATCTTTTAGGATTTGAAATAGCTCTACTGGAATTCCACCAGCTCCTCTAGCTTTGTTCACAGTGATGCTTCCTAAGGCCCACTTGACTTCACATTCCAGCATGTCTGGCTCTGTGTGAGTGATCACACCATCATGGTTACCTTGGTCATGAAGATCTTTTTTTGTATAGTTCTCCTGTATATTCTTGCCACCTCTTCTTAATATCTCCTGCTTCTGTTAGGTCCATACCATTTCTGTCCTTTANGCTTATTCAACTTCTATGCAGAGTACATCATGTGAAATACCAGGCTGGATGAAGCACAAGGTGGAATCAAGACTGCTGGGAGAAACATCAATAACCTCACATATGCAGATGACACCACCCTTATGGCAGAAAGTGAAGAGGAACTAAAGAGCCTCTTGATAAAAGAGAAAGAGGAGAGTGAAAAAGCTGTCTTAAAACTCAACATTAAAAAAACTAATATCATGGCATCTGATCTCATCATTTTATGGCAAATAGATAGGGAAACAATGGAAACAGTAAGAGACTTTATTTCCTTGGGCTCCAAAAATCACTGCAGATGGTGACTGAAGCCATGAAAGACGCTTCTCTTTGGAAGAAAAGCTATGACCTACCTAGACAGCATATTAAGAAGCAGAGATACTACTTTGTCGACAAAGATCCATCTAGTCAAAGCTATGGTTTTTCCAGTAGTCATGTATGAATGTAATTGTTGGGCTATAAAGAAAACTGAGCCCTGAAGAATCGATGCTTTTGAACTGTGGTGTTGGAGAAAACTCTTGAGAGCCCCTTGAACTGCAAGGAGATCCAACCAGTCAATCCTAAAGGAGATCAATCCTGAACATTCATTGGAAGGAGTGATGCTGAAGCTGAAACTTCCATACTTTGGCCACCTGATGCAAAGAACTGACTCATTGGAAAAGACTCTAATGTTGGGAAAGATTGAAGGTGGAAGGAGAAGATGACGACAGAGGATAAGATGATTGGATGGCATCACTGACTCAATGGATATGAGTTTGAGCAAGCTCCAGGAGTTGGTGATGGACAGGGAGGGGTGGTGTGCTATAGTCCATGGGGTTGCAAAGAGTCAGACACAACTAAGCCACTGAAATGAACTGAACTGTTATAACTACATATAAAATGATACATAAATCTTAAAAACTGATACAAACACACCTCCTGCTTGGTAAGCAGATTCTTTACCACTGAACCACCAGAGAAGCCCATAAAGTAACTATATGCCCAGAAAAATTAGTCTTTTGTAAAAATCGGAGAGTGGAATATTCCTGGTTCACCAGCTCTGAGACCTGAGGCAAGTGTTCTGAGCCTCCGTGTCTTCATCACCAAAATGCCGTCCTTCTCTCCTCTCCTTGTGCTGCTGCGGCTGGGACTCTGAAATCACATTTCTGCATTGCCAGCATCAGCACTGAGGGAGAGTGTGGGGCTCAAGGGGAGGATTGGACTTGTCCCCACACGTCTGCTTTATGTTCCAGCAGCACTGTTTCACCCCCACAGCCAGAGATCCTTCCCGTAGCAACAGTGGGATCCACTTTTCAGTTTTCCAGCCCTCATAGAACTAGCCTCTTGGTGCTGTATCTCAGAGACTCCAGCTCCATACTGGCTGCATCTCCTACACTTCAGGGACCAGAGCGTCAGCCCCACAGGGTTTCTCTTCCAACTAAATTAACTAATTGAAATTATTAAGTTTTAATAATCTACTCTCATCCATCAATTCCCCTGCCCTACTCCTGCCTGGAAAATCCCACGGACAGAGGAGCCTGGTAGGCTGCGGTCCATGGGGTCACGAAGGGTCAGACACGACTGAGCGACTTCCCTTTCACTTTTCACTTTCATGCATTGGAGAAGGAAATGGCAACCCACTCCAGTGTTCTTGCCTGGAGAATCCCAGGGACGGGGGAGCCTGGTGGGCTGCCCTCTATGGGGTCACACAGAGTCGGACACACTGAAGTGACTTAGCAGTAGCAGCAGCAGCAGGGTACTAGAAGATTCCAGCAGTTATTACCTTGTCAATAACTTAGTTTCCTTCTTACTTTTTCAGTTACCTAATTAACAATTTTATATCTGGTTTAGCACTTTTAAATGAATTTCTGATATAAATAAGGATTATGAGTTCTATCTCCTAACAGGTCCTGACTGATCCTTCAGGGTATTGAAACATAATTCTTATGGGTATGAGAATTAAATTAAACAGCTTTTACATGATGCCAGGCATGTACAACATGTTCAATTCACATTAGTCCTGTCCTTCCTTCTGGAACACTGTTGAATCATATGGTGCCAACCTGTTTTGAAAAATCTTAATTTTTTCCCTATTGTTGTTGTGTCTGACTGTTTGCGATCCCAAGGACTGCAGCACACCAGGCTCCCTTGTCCTTCACTATCTCCCGGAGCTTGCTCAGGTTCTTGTCCATTGAGTTGATGATGACATCCAACCATCTCACCTGTCCTCCTGCTTTCAATCTTTCCCAGCATATTCCTTACTGAAATGTCTAAAAGTACAGGTTTGGAGACAAATAGACTTGTGCATAATCCCAGCTTTGCTGCTTACTGTGTAACACTGGACAGTTTCTTTCATGTTTTGAAGCCTCGTCTAACAAGTGTAAATGATAAGAACAGCACTTCCAGAGTTGCCTTAAGGGTCACGTGACTAGTGTTTGTCGACTATGTCTGGCACAGAGCAGCAGTCAGAAACTTGGACCTGTTATGGTTTAAGTTCCCTCAACCATTACTTGTGTTGCACACTTTCGAACTGCCTCTTCTTCCTAAACACACTTCCCAGATGAGTGTCTGTTAAGTACTTTATGCCCAGGCAGGATGCAATGTTGCACCCAAGGTCTGACCAGAGCAGAGAGGGCAGGTCATGACTTCTTACGGTCGAAATGCTCTGCTCTCTATGACGGGAACTGTAATCTCAGTCTGTGACCACTTTATTTGTTTGCAGTGTAGCAATACTATTGTATCCGTCTAGGTTACTTGGGAGCAACAGAAAATATTTAGAGCTGAATTATGCAAATCAAAAAAATAGTCAACACACACTGGAATTCTTAGAAGATGGTGGTGACACTTTTAAGTCTTCCCAAATTGTCCCACAAAGAAACGAATGCCCACAGGCAATACCTATAGCAACAAATACATGATAAGGTCTCCCCAGTGATCTCCTGATATGAGGGCTTGGGAACAACCCAATAGTAGCTACAAGAACCAGATGGGGTCTACTTCTGTGTAGAAGGAAGCGTAAGGAGGCAACTGGACCTCCAATGGCCCACAGTCACTAGGCTAACTAATTGGAAAGCACTGTGGGCCAGTCTGAGAACTAGGAAGGCTTTGAAGGATCCAACAGGGAGGCAAGTGCACTGGTCCATGTGAGAGGGCTGATAGCACTGGAGCAGCATAGGCCCTTAAACTTATGAAATGTAATAAATGAAAGTTCTTTCCCAAAACAAAGATCCAGACTAAGAAGAAACAGATAGCGGTAGAATCCAAATTGAGCTGAATAAGGACAGTAAAAGGAAAGAAAAAAAAAAATCCAGATAAAAATAGAGGAGGGGAACAGAACACTCAGATCTCCAAGAGTGTAAGACCATGTTTTTATCACTTTGTGAAAACAACATTAGAGGGACCTGCAGGGAGAGGAGGGGTTTCCCCAGAGGTTCAGTGGTAAAGAATTCACCTGCAGTATGGGAGACCCGGTTCGATCCCTAGGTCAGGAAGATCCCCTGGAGGAGGTCATGGCAACCCACTCCAGTATTCTGGCCTGGAGAATCCCATGGACAGAGGAGTATGGCAGGCTACAGTGCATGGGGTCACAAAGCATCGGACACGACTGAAACTGCTGAGCATGTGCACACACACGCAGGGAGAGGAGACCAGAGGCCTGGCTTGGGATCTGACAAGATGGCTACGATGCCCTAGGGATCGTTGAGGAAACTCATCACTTGCTGACCGGACCAGTTCTTGGCATCAAAGCAGAACCAGATGAGAGCAATCAATGTCTGTTATTTTAATGTGGCCATTGCTGGCCCCAGGGTTCCCCTTTGAAGGCGGGACATTTAATTGTGAACTATTCCTTCCAGAAGAATAGCCAATGGCAGCCCCTAAAGTATGTTTCATGACCAAAATTTAGCATCCTAATGTAGACAAGTTGGGAAGAATATGTTTAGATATTCTGAGTAGTCCCCAGCCCTGCAGATCAGTACTGCTCGGTCATTCATCCTGGCTTTGTTAAGTGCTTCCAATCCAGGTGATCCATCAGTAAATGATGTGTCTCAGCAGCGAAAGACTTGACAAAGCTCAAGCCACAGAAGCAGCTAGAACATGGACTTGGCTACATGCCAACATGAATAATACTCAAGTCTGCATCACTTCTCCTGTTCTGCCAAGATGTCTTTCTCTTCGGTTTGATTTTAATGAACATGTCTGCCTTCTTAGAGCAGTAGGCAGTGCATCAGTCTCAAAATCTGAAGGTCCTGAGTTCAAGCCTCAGAGAGTGCAGTTTGTTGGGGCTTCCCTGATAGCTCAGCTGGTAAAGAATCAACCTACAATGAAGGAGACCTGGGTTTGATCCCTGGGTTGGGAAGATCCCCTGGAGAATGGAAAAGCTACTCATTCCAGTATTCTGGCCTAGAGAATTCCATGGACTGTATAGTCCATGGGGTCACAAACAGACACGATTGAGTGAGTTTCATTTCACTTTAATGGACACAGTCTTAGAAACATTGCAGATTAAAAGCCCAGACACCTTTTATCCTTTGGTGATTAAATGCACATTAGCATATCTGTGTCTTGTCCTGACTCTGCTGTAAAGCATGAGCAGAGGCTAGAAAGACACCAAGATTGCTGTGAAACATTTCAAAGCAGTGCACCTCTCTTTAGTTCATCTATCCATTACTGTTTAAGTATAAAGCACTGTGAATGAAGGGAACGGCCAGGGTTTGTTGCCGAGGTAATGGATGTTTTTCTCTATTACTTTTTGAGCTTGTGAGAGTAATTTTATTTTAATTTTATCGACTCCTTCCCTTTAATAGTGATTCAACTGCACTGGTTAAACAGCTAACCATTCTTTATAATATGCTCTCTATTTATTTAGTTGCCACAGATGGATAGGCTTGATTGTTTGAACCAAAATGGGAACATCAGACAAACATCACAGCTCTCACCAATAACACTATGACTTTGCTGTCAAGCGTAGATTCCACCTTCCATGTAAAAGCTTGTGACCATATAGTATGGTTTGTTTGGAAACTTCTGTAAGTCTTATGTTTCAGTAAAATATTTTTGTTATTCTAAAACAAAAAAAAAAAAGAAAAGAAAAGAGGAAACTCTACAGGGATGAAGCCAAAAAAGATATTCTGATGCACATATCCTAAAAAGAAGAAAAACACATTGCATATAGAAAGTGAGCAATAGAAAAAAGTCAGTTCAAATCCCATAGGATGATAATTCTGAAGAAACAAGAGAATGAGAAAAATTTCAGAGAAAAAGTATCCCCTAGAGACAATAAAACGTACCAGAAAGATATGTATGCAAGAGATAGAAATTATAACCTAATGTTAAAAAACAAGCTAAAATGTATTATGAAAATGATAAAAGTTATTTAAGAAAAGTATAAATTTAAATCAGAAAATCTTATAAATGAGGTGACTGGAAATTAGGAAGCTTTGAAAAGAGGAGTGACAGAATTCAGAACATAACTAGGGAAAATAAAGTACTATTTTTAAATGAAGTCTAAAATTAAGAACTACAAAAAAGAGCAACACAATAATACCTTAAGATAAATACAAAATGAGGAGGAAGACATATTTTAAAAATATTTTTAAAGAGATAGAAAGGATTGAGAGAAAAACAATAGAGACTATCATGGTGGCTCAGTGGTTAAGAATCCGCCTGCCAATGCAGGGGATACAGGTTCAATCCCTGGTCAGGGAACTAAGATCCCTCGTGCCTCAGAGCACTAAGCCCAAGTGCTACCACAAGAGAAGCCGCAGCGATGAGAAGTTCGAACCCCATAGCTAGAGAGTAGCTTCTGCTCATAGTGACTAGAGAAAGCCCATATGCAACTACAAAAACCAGCGCAGCCAAAAATAAATTTTAAAAATAAAAATGATAGATAATAAAGATAAGCAAAGATACAACATATGTATAACAAGGGACTTTTCAAGACATGCATGAAAGCAAAGGAAAAAAAAAAACACACACAAAGACTAAAGCATATAACTTAAGGAAACATTCCTGAAGTAAAAGACTTTGTGATTACATAGTATAAGAACATACCACAGTCCTAAAGAAAATAATCTACATGGCCAGTAACAAGATGTATTCTGATAAAATTATGAGGCTTTATGAAAAAGGTATTTCAGGCATCCTGGCAAAAAGGCCAAGCTACTCAAAAGGGAATTATAGCCACATTGTCATCAGGATTTTTGACAGTAACGCTTCATGCCAGAAGACAACGGAGTAACTTATCTAACATATGGAAAAATCCTAAGTCACAGATTTTACACCAACCTAATAAATCTCTATGTAACAAGACCATAGAAAATTGTTATGAACATAATAACTCAGGGAATACTGTTCTACAGCCCTTCCTGGGGGGCCATCTGAGGAATAAGCTTTCCCAAAATACTGGGAGGGTGTGATGAAGTAATAGGGACCAAATTTACCCTTCCACTTCAAACACCCAAAATACAAACCAAAATGTGTGAAACTGGACACTTAAACCATCGACCAGCCCTGTTACCCACCACCCAGTCTTGTGACTAACCTCTATAAGTTCCCAATTTCCTCTTCTATGAAAGGGAAGAGTTGGCTGTCCTGACTTCTTACGGTTGCGGCGAGACAAGTATCAGATTACACATGTCATGTGCTCACCACAGGCCCTGGCAGAGTGCTGCGTACCTAACGGACATTAGTTTTATCCTTAACCTGTAGGCTGAGGAGATGGGAGGGCCACAGACACTAAATAACTTGACAAGGACACACAGCTAGAAAGTATCACTGGGTCTCTCTGTCTGGTCCACAAGGAGGCTGCACACAATTTTATCACATGGCTTAGTGAGGTTCAGATATACTTTGTCTTTTGCTCACCAATATTTAAAGCCTGGCTTGAAAAAGACAAGCTGGCCCAGGAAATTAAGAAGAAATGTTAGAGAACTTTCCATCTCGACCATTCATCTCTTAATCTAGGCTGCCCTGGATATCATAACAGGGGAATGACCAGAATCAAGTAAGGTCATAAGTGAAGTTGCTCAGTCGTGTCCGACTCTTTGGGACCCCATGGACTGTAGCCTATCAGGCTCCTCCATCCATGGGATTTTCCAGGCAAGAATGCTGGAGTGGATTGCCATTTCCTTCTCCAGGGGATCTTCCCGACCCAGGAATTGAACCCGGGTCCCCCGCATTGCAGGCACACCCTTTACTGTCTGAGCCACCAGAGAGGCTTACAAAGGAATGAATGGACAATTAGCCTGGATACTGAAATGTTGTCCAGGGTCCAGATCCACAGTGATGCTGGCTAAAGCCAGTCATAGTCACAACTTCTGTTGCTCTGGAAATCCCAGGGAATTTTCTCCTCTGCTCTTCAGGAAATTCAATGGCTCTATGATACATGGGGTCATTTCCAATGTCAGAAATAATAACCAACCATAAAACATTTATTAAATCCAGGCAACAACCATCTCTGTTTATAAACATCTCAAGAAGGAAAGTGACTGCTCAGGGAAGCTTGCTGTAAAATCCAAAGCCAAAACCAGCTCAACTCTGTTCCCTCACTGGTCCCAGTTCCTGGGAGGATCCTCTGGCTTTTTTATGCACTGAGACTTTATGGGAATGACACAGGTTCCGTCCCTTCTCTAGATCAGTACTGAAAGATTCAAGTCTTCACCTTTGAACCCAATTGTGCCAAACTGAAAATAATTATTACCCACTTGCTGCTGGGGAAATAAAAAGAAACATGCAGACATTTCCTTTTTTCCCCTAAATCAGGGACTGAAGACCCAAAAAGAGGGAAAATCATCTCCTGTCTTAAGTAACTCAGCTCCAGAGGGATGTCCACCAGCCCAGCTCTATCCCTCCCCACTTGGGTTTCTAATCATTCGTCTGTTCACTGGAGCAGCTTTCAATTTCCGTCAAGAACTTTTCCTTTGTATTCAAAACTTGGTTGACTGTTTGGCATTAGAGGCCTACCTTTCAGCCTGTCTTGGCTTTCAACATGTCTTTCTCATTAAGCTTCATCATTTCTAGTGTTTTAATTGACTCTTCCTTTCACTTCAAAGCCATTGTAAGGTTATTCAGCTCAGTTCAGTAACTCAGTCATGCCTGACTCTTTGTGACCCCATGGACTGCAACATGCCAGGCCTCCCTGTCCATCACCAACTCCTGGAGTTTACTCAAATTCATGTCCATTGAGTTGGTTATGTCATCCATTCATCTCATTCTCTGTTGTCCCCTACTCCTCTCACCTGCAATCCTTCCCAGTATCAGAGTCTTTTCAAATGAGTCAGCTCTTCAAGTCACGTGGCCAAAATATTGGAGTTTCAGCTTCAGTATCAGTCCTTCCAATGAATATTCAGGACTGATTTCCTTTAGGAAGGATTGGTTGGATCTCCTTGATGTCCGAGGGACTCTCAAGAGTCTTCTCCAACACCACAGTTCAAAAGCATTAATTCCTCAACATTCAGCTTTCTTTATAGTCCAACTGTCAAATCCATACATGTCTACTGGAAAAATCAAAGCTTTGACTACACAGACCTTTGTTGGCAAAGTAATGTCTCTGCCTTTAAATAAGCTGTCTAGGTTGGTCGTAACTTTTCTTCCAAAGAGCAAGCATTTTTTCATTTCATGGCTGCAGCCACCATCTGCAGTGATTTTGGAGCCCAAGAAAATAAAATCTCTTACTGAGATCTCTCTTACTTAAAATCTTTCCATTGTTGCTCCACGTATTTGCCGTGAAGTGATGGGACCAGATGCCATAATCTTAGTTTTCTGAATGTTGAGTTTTCAGCCAACTTTTCACTCTCCTCTTTCTCTTTCATCAAAATGCTCTTTAGTTCCTCTTCACTTTCTGCAATAATAGTGGTGTCATCTGCAAAGGTAACCCACTCCAGTATTGTTGCCTGGAGAACCCCAGGGACGAGGGAGTCTGGTGGGCTGCCATTTATGGGGTCGCACAGAGCCAGACATGACTGACGTGACTTAGCAGCAGCAGCATTTGCATATCTGAGGTTATTGATATTTCTCCTAGCACTCTTGATTCNTGCAAAGGTAACCCACTCCAGTATTGTTGCCTGGAGAACCCCAGGGACGAGGGAGTCTGGTGGGCTGCCATTTATGGGGTCGCACAGAGCCAGACATGACTGACGTGACTTAGCAGCAGCAGCATTTGCATATCTGAGGTTATTGATATTTCTCCTAGCACTCTTGATTCCAGCTTGTGCTTCATCCAGTCCAGCATTTCTCACGATGTACTCTGCATAGAACTTAAATAAGCAGGGTGACAATACACAGTCTTGATGTACTCCTTTCCCGATTTGGAAACAGTCTGTTGTTCCATGTCCAGTTCTAACTGTTGCTTCTTGACCTGCATACATATTTCTCAAGAGGCAGGTTAAGTGGTCTAGTATTCCCATCTCTCTCAGAATTTTCCATAGACTGCTGTGCTCCACACAGTCAAAGGCTTGGGCATAATCAAATAAAGAAGAAATTGATGTTTTTCTGGAACTCTCTTGCTTTTTTGATGATCCAGCGGATGTTGGCAATTTGATCTCTGGTTCCTCTGCCTATTCTAAATCCAGCTTGAACATCTGGAAGTTCATGGTTCATGTACTGTAGAAGCCTGTCTTGGAGAATTTTGAGCATTACTTTGCTAGCGTGTGAGATGAGTGCAATTGTGCGGTAGTTTGAACATTATTTGGCATTGCCCTTTTTGGGGATTGGAATGAAAACTGACCTTTTCCAGTCCTGTGGCCACTGCTGAGTTTTTCAAATTTGATGGCGTGTTGAGTGCAGCACTTTCACAGCATCATCTTTTAGGATTTGAAATAGCTCAACTGAAACTCCATCACCTCCACTAGCTTTGTTTGTAGTGATGCTTTCTAAGGCCCACTTGACTTTGAATTCCAGCATGTCTGGTTCTAGGTAGGTGATCACACCATTTTGATTATCTGGTAGTGAAGATCTTTCTGTATAGTTCTTCTGTGTATTCTTGCCACCTCTTCTTAAAATCTTTTGCTTCTGTTAGGTCCATACCATTTCTGTCCTTTATCAAGCCTATCTTTGCACGTAAAGTTCCCTTGGTATCTCTAATTTTCTTGAAGAGATCTCTAGTCGTTCCCATTCTATTGTTTTCCTCTATTTCTTTGCATTGATCACTGCGGAAGGCTTTCTTATCTCTCCTTGCCATTCTTTGAAACCCTGCATTCAAATGGGTATCTTTCTTTTTCTCCTCTGCCTTTTACTTCTCTTTTTTTCATAGCTGTTTGTAAGGCCTCCTCAGACAACCATTTTGCCTTTCTGCATTTCTTTATCTTGGGGATGGTCTTGATCACTGCCTCCTGTACAATGTTGTGAACCTCTCCCCACAGTTCTTCAGGCACTCTGTCTATCAGATCTAATCCCTTGAATCTATTTGTAGCTTCTATTGTATAATCACAAGGGATTTGATTTATGTCATACCTGATTGACCTGGTGGTTTTCCCTCTTTTTTTCAGTTTAAGTCTGTATTTGGCAGTAAGGAATTCATGATCTGAGCCATAGTCAGCTCCCAGTCTTGTTTCTGCTGACTGTATAGAGCTTCTCCATCTTTGGCTGCAAAGAACATAATCAATCTGATTTTGGTGTTGACCATCTGGTGATGTCCATGTGTAGAGTCTTCTCTTGTGTTGTTGGAAGAGGGTGTTTGCTATGACCAGTGCATTCTCTTGGCAAAGCTCTATTAGCCTTTGCCCTGCTTCATTTTGTACTTCAAGGCCAAATTTGCCTCTTACTCCTGGTATTTCTTTACTTCCTACTTTTGCATTCCAGTCCCCTATAATGAAAAGGGCATCTGTTTTGGGTGTTAGTTCTAGAAGGTCTTGCAGGTCTTCATAGAACCATTCACCTTCAGCTTCTTCAGCATTACTGGTCTGGGCATAGACTTGGATTACTGTGATATTGAATGGTTTACCTTTCAAAATCAGAGATCATTCTGGTTTTTCAAGAACAGAGATCTTTCTGTTTTGTTTTTTTTTCTGAGATTGCACCCAAGTACTGCATTTTGGAGTCTTTTTTGACT
This sequence comes from Neotragus moschatus, assembly GCA_006410615.1. NCBI lineage: Eukaryota > Metazoa > Chordata > Mammalia > Artiodactyla > Bovidae > Neotragus > Neotragus moschatus. The sequence goes on along the minus strand of SJYA01000303.1, from coordinate 713,197 downwards.
ATGAGGGCTACTCCATCTCTTCTAAGGGATTCTTGCCCACAGTAGTAGATCTAATGGTCATCTGAGTTAATTCACCCATTCCAGTCCATTTTAGTTTGCCGATTCTAAAATGTTGATGTTCACTCTTGCCATCTCCTGTTTGCCCACTTCCAACTTGCCTTGACTCATAGACCTAACATTCCAGGTTCCTATGCAATATTGCTCTTTAAAGCATCAGACTTTACTTCTATCACCAGTCACATCCACAACTGGGTGTTGTTTTTCCTTTGGCTCCATCTCTTCATTCTTTCTGGATTTATTTCTCCACTGATCTCCAATAGCATATTGGGCACCTACCGACCTGGGGCATCATCTTTCAGTGTCCTATGTTTTTGCCTTTTCATACTGTTCATGGGGTTCTCAAGGCAAAAATACTGAAGTGATTTGCCATTCTCTTCTCCAGTGGACCACGTTTTGTTAGAACTCTCCACCACGACCTGTCCGTCTTGGGTGGCCCTACATGGCATGGCTCATAGTTTCACTGAATTAGACAAGGCTGTGGTCCATGTGATCAGATTGGTTAGTTTTCTGTGATTGAGGTTTTCAGTCTGTCTGCCCTCTGATTGATAAGGATAAGAGGCTTATGGAAAATTCCTGATGGGAGAGATTGACTGAGGGGGAAACTGGATCTTGTTTTGATGGGCAGGGGCAAGCTCAGTAAATCTTTAATCCAATTTTCTGTTGAAGGGAAGGGCTNCTGTGATTGAGGTTTTCAGTCTGTCTGCCCTCTGATTGATAAGGATAAGAGGCTTATGGAAAATTCCTGATGGGAGAGATTGACTGAGGGGGAAACTGGATCTTGTTTTGATGGGCAGGGGCAAGCTCAGTAAATCTTTAATCCAATTTTCTGTTGAAGGGAAGGGCTGTTTCCCTCCCTGTTATTTGACCTGAGGCCAAACTATGGTAAAAGGTCCCATGTGCACACTGCTACACTCAGTGCTCCCAACCCTGCAGCAAGCCACCGCCACCCCATGCCTCTGCCAGGGACTTCTGAACACTCATGGGCAAGTCTGGGTCAGTCTCTTGTGGGCTCACTGCTCTTTCCTCTGGGTCCTGGTGCTCACAAGGTTCTGTTTGTGCCCTCCAAGAGTCTGTTTCCCCTGTCCTGTGTAAGTTCTGGTGGCTCTACGGTGGGTTAATGGTGACCTCCTCCAAAAGGGCTTGTGCCACCCAGGTCTACTGCACCCAGAGCCCCTGCTCTGCAGCAGTCCACTGCTGACCCATATATCCTCAGGAGACACCCAAACACAGTTCTGTCTCCGGTTCTGTAACGTTATTAATTGGCCAAATTTCAATATTGTTGTGTCCTGGGGAATAGGTAGGACCAAGGAAAGAGAAACTGGGGAACAGCCAGTTGATGGAGGAGTCAGAACACACACATTTATTGATTATATTTACACATGGTTCATGGTGCCCCAAACAGGTATACAATAGTAACATCAAAGATCATTGATCACAGATCACCATAGCAAATATAATAATGATGGAAATGTTGGAATATTTATTTCCAATAAAGTTGGAAATGTTGCAAAGATTACCAAAATTTGACACAGAGGCATGAAGTACACAAATACTGTTGGAAAAACAGCATTGGTAGTCTTGCTTGACAGGGTTGCCACAAACACTCAATTTGCTGGAAAAAAAAAAAAAAAGCACAATAAAATAAACTACAGTAAAACAAGGTATGCCTGTACTATGCACTGGATGCTACAAAGGATAAAAAGGTGAAAAGTACAAAACCTTCTTCCTCAAGGAACTCAGGCTTTGTTTGGGAGTAAAAATGTAAATCTTTGGAAATGTCAACCAAGAAATAAGATTAAAAACTTTTTTTCTTCCAGTTTATTGAGATACAGCTGACATACAGTACTGTGTAATTTTAAGGTGTATGGCATAATGATGTACATATGTCATGAAGTGATTATCAAGGTCAGTTCAGTGACCATCCATTATCTCCTATAAACATAAAATTGAAGAAATAGAAAAAAATTCTTTTCCTGTGATAAGAACTCTTAGGATTTAATCTCTTAACAGCTTTTGTGCTTAACACACAGAAGTGCTAATTAAATTAATCATGGTGTACATTACATCCCTACTTACTTATCTTACAACTGAAAATTTGTACCTTTTGACTACCTTCATCCAGTTCCTTCAACCCCACCTCTGGTAACCGCAAATCTGATCTCTTTTTCTATGAGTTTGTCTGTTTTTGAAGTATAATTGACCTGAAACATGATGTTAGTTCCTGTTACACAGCATAGTGATTTGATATTTCTATACATTTCAAGTGATCACCAAGATAAGTCTAATTACCATCTGTCATTATAAAAAGATATTACATAATTATTGACTATATTCTCCACACTGAACATTTTATACCTGTGACTCATTTACTGTGTAACTGAGAGTTCGTAGCTCTTAATCTCCCTCACTTATTCCCCCTCACCCCTCCTGCTGGCAACCACCTATCTGTTCTTTGTATCCATGACTCTGTTCCTGTTTTGTTATGTTTGTTCATTTATTTCACTTGTTTTAGATTCCACATATAAGTGAAATCATACAGTATTTGTCTTTCTCTGTTTGACTTATTTCATTCAGCATAATATCCTCTAGGTCCATCCATGTTGCTGCAAATATCAAGATTTCATTCTTTTTTTTCAAGGCTGAGTACTATTCCATTATATATTTATGTGTGTATATACATATGTACCACATCTTCTGTATCCATTCATCTGTTGATGGGCACTTAGCCATGTCTTGTAAATAATGCTTCTATGAACATTGGGATGCATATACCTTTTCTAATAGTATTTTTTGGATAAATGCACAGCAGTGAGATTTCTGGGTCAAGGGTAGTTCTATTTCTAATTTTTGAAGGAATCTCCGTACTGTTTTCCATAGTGACTGCAGCAGTTTATATTACCATCAGTGGTATGTAAGTGTTCCTTTTTCTCCACATACTTGCCAACACTTGTTACTTGTCTTATTGATAATAGTCTTTCTGACAGGCAGGAGGTGATGTCTCACTGTGGTTTTAATTTGCGTTTCCCTGATGATTAGTGATGTTGAGCATCCTTTTATGTCCCCATTGGCCATCTGTATGACTTCTTTGGAAAAACGTCTATTCACATTTTCTGCCCATTTTTTAATTGGGTTGTTTGAGTTTTGTTTTTGTGTCTGTGTTTCTGGCTACACTGTACAGCATACAGAATCTTAGTTCCCCATCCAGGGATTGAACCTGTGTCCCCTGAAGTGGAAGCACAGAGTTTAAACCACTGGACCATCAGGGAAGTCTGTAGTTGTTTGTTCTGTTGATGTCGAATTGCATGAGCTCTTTGTATATTTTGGATGTTAATTCTATATTGGCCAGCAACTTTACAGAATTCACTGATGAATTCGAGTAGGTTTGTGGTGGGATCTTTAGGGTTTTCTGTGCTTAGTATTACGTCACCTGCAAAGAGTGATAATTTTACTTCTTCTTTTTCACTTGGATTCCTTTTATTTCTTTTCCATGCCTGATTGCCGTGGTTAGGAGTTCCAATACTATGTTGAATAAAAGTGGTGAGAGTGGGCATCCATGTCTTGCTCCTGACCTTAGAGGAAATGCTTTGAGTTTTTCACCTTTGAGTACGCTAGCTGTGGGCTTGTCATATACAGCTTTTATTATATTGAGGTATGTTCCCTCTTTACCCACTTTATTGAGAGTTTGTTTTTGTTTTTTATCATAAGTGGATATTGAAGGGAATAGAATATAAATAACAAAGATGGCAAAGTGAAATCTAACAATGATAAAAACAATTATCAGAATTAATTATCAGGTACTTTGCCTCTGCTCATCATAACTCCTCATACTTGGGGCCCCAGCCCCTCTCCTAGATCCTCACCCCTGCCCCTATCTGCATCCTCAGACCAGTCCATCATGAGAAGCTGGTTTGTGAGCAGCCTGAGTCCCATCCTTTCCCTCTATCATGTGCCCATCCTATCCCTAGACCCTAGGAAGCAGGGTCTTCTACTGGACCTTTCTGCCCATTTCACAGATGATGAAACTAAGGCTCATGGTGATTAAATAACTTCTCAAAACCCCAAATTCCATAAGTATCAGAACCTGGATCCCATCCCAGTGCTATTTGACAGTCTGAGCTTCACCCGCACACTTGGTCTACCCAAACTGGGAGGCATTTGGTGGGAATTACACCAGGGTGTAAGGCAGCAATTCTGCCCTTGGGGACTGTAATCCATTTGAAGGGAAGAGTATTTGCTCACCTGGAACAGGTATCATGCAAGTGCAAATATGTGTGTTGAGTGCAAACAACAGAAACCCAACTCCGGCTGCCAGGGATCTCAAAATCGACAAGAAGGTGGGAGAACAAAGCTCAGGAAATGGCCAGGAGCCAAAGGAGGCTGGAAGCCAAAAGCACAGCCAGTCACACCCCCGGCTCCTCTGGGCAAGGTCCGCCTCACTGCAGCTGGTCTCTAGGACTGCTGCACTCACCTCTAGCTGTGGCCATGGGCAACGGTGTCCAGCTCTCCCTCTGAATGATGTCACCACTTAAGACTCTGAGCCCTGGATAGCAGTGTCTTTCTGGCCAAGCCTGGTCAACATGCCAAGGAACTTGGTGAGGGTACATCTGCCCTCTTCAGCTTTCAGAGTGGAGTGGCTTATATCCTGCCAGTATCACATACAGGGGCCTTCCTCTCAAACAGGATGGGCAGGGGCAAATATGCTGGGCAGTATTCTCCCCATCCCAATAACAGTATCCCCTGTGGTAAGATAAAGCTAAAAAGAGTAGTCTGGACACTGTGGGGTCTAGTTGTCTAAAGGAAGAGCCCAGATGAGCACTGAAGAACTCAAGAGGTCTTCACAGAAGAGGTGTGTCTTGACATTGGCCTCATAGAGAGGATGTGGCCCTTGCTCTGGCCCCGATGCTTGGTCTAACCTGGAGAGTCGTCTTTTAGGTGACTGTGTTGCCGTGTCATTTTCACAAGCCCGCCAGCCCCTGGCAATGATTTGAGAGCCAGGCCTGCCCAACTTCTAGCTCTCCCAACCATCTTGCTGGCCATCTTCACTGGCTCCATTTCACAAATGAGGAAACTGAAGCTTAGAAAGATCACATGTGTGGGGTGGAGGAGACTGATGTGGGAACTCAGGCCTGTTCGACCAGGACCCCCCACATTCTTTGCCAGAAGCCTCTTGCCTCCCAGCATGGCTGAGAAGTAGCAGGAACACTACACTTCACTCCTTCCTGCTCAATGCTTTGCTCAGGAATTTTTGTATCATTTACACCAATGCTATGAGAGCGAGGCCCATGTGATCACCCCTATGAGTAGCCGAGGAATTTCTAAGGCCAAGGTCAACCAGCTTTCACGGCCTGGTGCCGGCTTCTGGCCTCATCCAGCCTGAAAGCTGCCTTCCTCCCCGTGACTCTGCTGCTGGAGGCAATGGGGTAGAGTGGCTCGGGGAACAGATCCCATTAAGATGTGTCCATCCTCAGAGTGTAAGCCCGCACCGAGCCCGTCCCCGGAACCCAGTGGTCAAAAGCGCAGAGGGAACATGTCAACGGGAACAATACGTATTGATGACTCTGGCAGCGGCAGCTGGCAGGCTCTGGCGGCGGTTTCGTCTGGGGTTTGAGGTGGGTTTTCCTTGGACGCCAAAGCGCAGTTACTCATCATTCTTGCTCTGCCTGGGCCCCTGGGCTGCCTGAGACCCAGTAGGAAGAGCTCCACAGCCCAGATGGGCTGTCCTCCTGGCCCCTCTCCTCCTGGGAGTGACTGATGTCAAGGCCCTGACTGGGCCTGGACTGGCCTGAAACCCTCCAAAGACTGGGACAGAGGCCTGGACACTGGGCTCAGACCTCCCAGCCCTGGAGGCAGGGGGTATCGTTCTTTGTACAGGGCACACACACCTGCGAACTTTCTAGAGAAGACTGCATTCTTGCTTCGTTACTGGCCACCTACCTGTCACTCCAAAGACTCTCTCTGTATATTGCACAGACTTTACAAGCAGACCCAGAGCCAGGTCACCTTATGCCTGTCACCACCTCAGTCACCTCAGTCGTCTGAGTGTCAAGAGATCTCAAGCCAGTCCTGGTTCAGCCACCAAGGCATGGCCTTTCACGTCCCCTCTCAGTATCTTCAAATGTATGATGAGGAGACTGGACATATCGGCCTCTTGGTCTGCACGGCTTCATGCCTTCTGGATCTCACCTGTCTTCTGCTCCAGCCACCTGGGTACCTGCGGGGACCAGCTCTGAGTTCTCATCCACGGAGCATTCCTTGTCTGGTGGCCACACAGTTACAATAGGAAATGGTGGGATGCCGGGGCCTAAGGAAAGTCCCCCGCCTCCCTCCCCCAGGAGGAGTATGTGCCGTTTCTTGACCAGGACCCAGGGGTCTGTCATCAATCCCATCCAAGCATCCATTCTCCACCCTAGCCCATGCCCTCCCCTCTCCATCGCTCCATCTCCCAAGGGTCATACTGTTACCAAAAGGGATGTGGGGGAGATGGGGAGGTCCAGCTGCTTGCCACCCAAAAGCCACTAAACAGGCCAGATTAATGGAAACTTTGCTTTATTTCAGATGCTGGCAACTGGAGGAGGCAGGGTGGCAGACATCTGTCTAAGGGCTGATCCCCACCCCCCCCCAACAAGCAGGGGGTGACAGCTCTTATAGATGGGGCAGGGGTAAAGTGTTACATGCAAAAGCAGCACAGTCATCTCTAACAGTCATCTTCAAACTGATCATCAGTAGTCTGACCAGCATAATCTTGTTTGTTTCAGGTACAGTTAATCTTCAGTTCCAGGATCCATTTGTCCCCATTTCTTCCTAGTCCATTCTCAGAACTATGGCAGCTCCTGTCCTGGGTCCAGTCTGGCCATTAAGTAGCTAACTTCTCCACCTGGTGTTTCGGTATCCATAAGACAGCTCACAGGATATGGCTTAGAATATTATCTATAGCCCTTGAGAAAGAAGTAAACGTCCTTGACTCTTAATGACTACATTATTATTATTTAGTCTCCTTTGACTGTTTTCCTTTGTTTCCGCATTTCTCACTTCTTGATTAAAGTTTTTCATAGGCAAAAGGCAGGCAGAAGACACAGAGGGGCAGCAAGGACCATATGTCCCTGCTCTGTTTCAGTACTTACCCCCAAAGATGTCACACAGAGGCTGGAAGCCCCAGGCTCTGCTTGGGTGAACTCAGGTCAAGACAGTGGGTTTGCGAATCTCTCTGGTCTGTTTTGTCACATGGGAAGGATGTTCTCCTAAGAAGAAATGCCGAGGCCTGGGTCTCACTCCTGTCACACCTGCTTTGCATCCCTGTGTAATGAGGCTGCACTCTTGCAGACTTGCTCCCAGGCCGAAATGAAACAAGGCATCTAATGCACTCTGAACAGTGCCCATGTCCAGTCGGTGCTCAGTAGGGACCTTTCCAGCCGTCCCTTGGGAGGCGCTGCCTCCCTGTTGGGCCCTGATGACAGAGGCACCCAGGTCCACCCAGGTACCCCACAGCTCCCCCTTCCACCAGCCCCCAGATCCAGCGTTCACAGGCTGGATGATACGCACCCGGAACTGGGGCCAAGACTCTGGCAGGCGCTCAAGATCAACAAGCGTTGGGTTTCCTGGTTGAGGACACACACGCACACCATGTTCCCTATCTCCAGAAGGCGGTGGCAGCTCCAGAGGCAGCCTCATGCGGCTCTGTCACCCTGACTCCCTCCCAACTTCTCCCCTGCCCTTGGTTTCCCCCAGCTGCCTGGACCCGTTCACCCGAGCAAACCCGCAATGGCTCCGTCTCAGAGTGACGAGCGCCAGACATAACTGTTTGTACCCCCTGAGCCAGCTTCTAACCTTGGCTTCACAAGACCCTGGGAACTTGGATCTGCAGTACCTCTGATCACAACCCCATTCACCTCTGGAAGTCAAGGCCAGGCAGGGAGGATGGGAGCCTGGCAGTGAAGGAACACCACGGATCTGATCCTCAGGAGGCAAGTGCGCCCAGCTGGATGGGCAGATATCAACGCTGCTCCTCCAGCCATCTGGCTAAAGCTGTAGGTTCCCAGTCACTGGAAGGCCAGGGCCCTGCCCACGGGAAGGTGGTATCATCACCCAACAGCCAGACACACCTGGGAGAAACCCAACATGCGCCCATCAGCCTTTTAGTGGCAGGTGCAGTTGGTGCTAAGGGGAGGGAGGGGCAGCTCAGAGGGTCCCAGAGGGTCAGTTCTGTAAAAGTCCAACTCCAACTTCCACATCCTGTGCGATGGACAAAAATGTGACCAAAAACTCACCCTCCAGCCTGGCTTTAAGATTAACCTTCACCTCATCCAGGAGGCCACGTCTGGTCCTGACCCAGACCTGAATTTGAATCCTAATGAAATCCAGTCTGCAGCCAGACCTGTCTTTCTCCACATAGAGGGCTCAAGAAATCCTTGTGTGACAGCTAACCAAATAGAACTCAGAAACGCTCTGAGAAAAGACTCTGGAAAAGGCAAAGCAGATTCAAAGAGCATCTCCTCTGTAGGAAACCCACCTGCACTCTGGACCACAGCACAAGACAGGGCCACGGACTCAGGTGTCTGGGAATCATGTCCCTTCAGCACCTACGGAAATGGGCTGAGGGTCCCCCAGGCACTTGGGGTCAATTAAAGTGTCTAGGAGCAGTGGACATAGATATCTGGCTTCCTGTCCTCTGGTCTCCTGCTCCTGCTTGGAGGCCTCGCTGCTCACACTAACGATCCTTGGCATGCACTTGGGGATCCCTGCAAGGGCTGGGTCCCCTGCTCAGCACTTGAAGGTGAAGTATGTGCAGGTCTTGCCCTCAGGAGCCCAGCTGTGGTGGGGCAGGCAAGATTTTTCTACATAAATCTTATGCCTGTTCATCCTACAGGCATTGCGCATCTCCTGCAATTCCCAAGCTCGTGGGTAAGAGTTCCACAGTGCAAGGCTTTGGAACTCTGCTTTAGGAGACACCCCACATGCAGTTCCATCTCTTCAGATGGACTCACACGTATAAACCTTCAGGTCTGTGCATTTATTTATAATGAGTATCCCTGGGACATGATGGAAACTGTTTTTGGCTTGTGACTCTGCCTTCTTCCCACAGCAGACCTTCATCAGAAAACAAACAATCATACGTACGTTGCTCAGAGAGCATGAATGTGGCACAGAGAGAGCTAGGGAAACCAATGGGTCCAGAATTCTGAAAGGGCATTGACTAAAAAGGTTCTTGTGGTCATTGCTGGACTGGGGACTGCCAGTGTTTGCTTCTGTAGAGCTGTGACAGAGATTTTCTTTCTTTAGACGTTGTAGAACATAAGAATACATCTGGCTTCAAATTCTCTGAGACTCCTTTCCTTTACGTGTATTGCCTCATGGTGGCAAAATGGTTGCTGCCTCACCAAGCCTCATAGCAACATTCCAGCATCCCCTACAAACCTGACAGAAGGAAACAGGATGTAGGTTATTTTCTTTCATCACTCTATGTCTTGCCACTCCCTCCTGGCTATATAAGGAATTTAGAAAGATGGTAATGATAAACCTGTATGCGAGACAGCAAAAGAGACAGAGATGTATAGAACAGCCTTTTGGACTCTGTGGGAGAGGGAGAGGGAGAGGGAGAGGGTGGGATGATTTGGGAGAGTGGCATTGTAACATGTATGATATCATAAGTGAAATGAATCGCCAGTCTAGGTTCGATGCAGGAGGCAGGATGCTTGGGACTGGTGCACGGGGATGATCCAGAGAGATGGTATGGGGCGGGAGGGGGGAGGGGGTTCAGGATTGGGAACTCATGTACACTTGTGGCTGATTCATGTCAATGTATAGCAAAACGAATACAGTATTGTAAAGCAAAACAAACTAAAAAATAAAAACTGAAAAAAAAAAAAGAAGCAGCAGGATGGTCAGAGGGAAGGGGACCCCTGCACTGGTGGGTGGAGAAGGCCTGAGTGAGTTCTGAAAAGTAAATCAGCCCTCAGGGCTGCCATGAATGGAAGGGAGAGGTCAAAAGTAAGGGTAGATGGAGGGTGGGGCTAGATCTCAGAGGGCAAGAGGTTTGGCTGAGGGAAAGCTGTCCTCATCCTGCCCCAAAGAAGGCTCTATTCTGTTCCTGCATTCTCATAGTGATGGCTCATGTTTGCACAGAGCCCACGAGTCCAGGCTGCTCTAAATAGTTTACTGGCATGAGCTCATTTACCTGGCACAGAACTACTCAGGTGAAGACTGTTCCCACCTCCACCTTACCAGTGAGAAAACTGAGCAGAGAGGGCAGACAGCTGTCCAAGGTCACACTGGGAGTAAGTGGCTCCCAGGCTGTCTGGCTTCAGAGCACAGGCTCCAAGTCTCTACCCCACTCAGCCACAGAAGCACCTTTGGGTGGTTGGGGCCTAAGACAGAAGCAGCCCAAGGCTGCATCCTCTGACCTCCTCCTCGATTCTCCTTGACCCTCAGGGAGGCAACTCTTCACTCCCAGCCAGGTGAGGATGCTGCTGACCTGGCCCTTCAAACCAAAGCCTTCAGAACTCCAGGCCCTCAAAGGCAGCTTGTCTTCCAGGGACAAAGCAGCAGATGCCAAGCCCCAGGGGGTGGGCTGTGGGCCAGGGACATGGTTTGGCTCCAGAACATCACAGAGCAATTTGCAACACCTTCAAACCTCCCAGAGCAGCCAAGAGAGGTAGGTGAGGCACAGGTCTGTGGGAGGAGGGCCAGGTGTTGATTTACCTGGCAGGGGATGGGGGTGGCGAAGGAGAGGAGGGCCCTGGCAGCCCACCCCTCCCACCAGCACGCCGGCATTCTCCTCCATGGGACTCATTGCCTGGGGCTCCCACAGCCAGGTACCAGCCTTGGCGGTCCTACCTATGAGATCAATCAGCACCCCAGCTTAGTGTCCTGGCTGCAGGGGTCTTCAAGGTATGACAGCACACATGCAGGTGGGGAGGCTGGCTGTGACCAGGACCACCCGTCACCTTCAGCACTGTGGGCTCAGCCTGGGTTACCTGCCTCTGAGCAGATGCAGTGTGTCACGACTGGATGGTTTAAAGCCCTCATTTAAAACAACTGATGTTTCCCCTAGATCTGCTGTAGGCCAGGCATGATCTTATGAGTTTACTTCCCTTTACCTCCCTCTCAGTTCCATAAACACCTACTGAATAATACTAAGTACCAGGCACCCTGGCAGGTGAGCCAGGCCCAGGTTATCCCCACCATAACCTACAAGGGACAGACTGCCATTCAGGCTTTCGAGAAGTGAAACTGAAGCTCAGAGAGGTCAAGCAACTTGCTCAGATTCACACAGCAGCCATGCTAATATTTGAACACCATTTGAACAACCCCAAGTTCTTATGCTCAGTCCTGAGGAACAAGGCAGGCCGGACAGTGCCAGGCAGCTGGAGCAGGATGGTTGTGGGGGTGGGTGAATGCGGAAGGCGTGGGCCTCAAAGAAGAACTGTGACTCACCCACTGGGAGACGTCATCACAGGTTACAAAACAGGCCTGGCCCATGCCAGACACTTGCTATCACTCACTTTTTTCTGTTTCTTCCCTGCCCTTCCACTCCCTGTTCCTTGGGCTGCTGGAGTACATTCTGTTCTTGCTGAACTGAGCAGGGCCACTGGGTCGCCCCATGAACCGAGGGCCCTTAACCACTGGGATCATCACTCCAGGCCGGGAGGACCTGAGAGATACAGTTTAAGGTGCATACCAGAGCCCAGGCTGCCCAACCTGCAAGTATGCAGGGCTCCCCATGCCAACACTCAACTTAGTGCCAGGGCTGTTCCATTGCCCAGGCTGCCTTTCAGTCTGGCCTCCTGCACGTCTCCCAGGCGCTCAGCACAGAAACCCTGCTCAGACTACTGCACACGCCACCCATCTCCACATCCACAGGCGGCCCACAATACTCCCTACAATTTCCTAATGTTGATCATGGTACTGGGGTTGCTCTTGCTTTTAGGAAACTCTCACTGAACTCCTCAGATGTAAAAGGTCATCATATCTGCAACTTATTCTGAAACACTTTAGAAAAAATTTTGAGAGTTATAGATAAATGTTGAGGAAGATGATAGATAATGGATAGATAGATAGATGATAGATATGGGGAAGAGAGAGGGAAAGAGAGTAAATGTGGCAAAATATTAACATCTCAAGGAATTTGAATGAAGGCCATTGGAAATTCTTTGCACGATTTTTGAAACTTTTCTCCAAATTTGAAATTACTTCTTTAAACATGCAGAAAATTAGAATAGGGAAATAAGTTTTAAAACCCATCCACCTAGAGCTTCATCACCTTCCAGGCCCTCCCCAACATCTTCATGTCCCCTGTCACACTGCATTTTAATGAACTGTTTGCCACTTTAGCCAGTGAGTACCTGGAGGACAGGGTCTGTGTAGAATTCAGATCTATGACCCAAATGATGTGTGTGTCTCTGCCTCTGGGCTCAGTGCTCTGAAAATACAACAGCAAGATGAGATGGTACCCTATGTCCAAGAGCTCACAGTTGACTAGGGAAAGAAGAGGAGAGAATAATAAATCATGACACTTGTCTCAGACAGTGCAGACATGCCACGTGGCTGCCAGCACTCACTCTGGCCAGAGCCACTTTCCTGAGCCACCCAGGTACCTCTCCCCTCCCCCACTCCACCAGCTGACTCCGGTGAGCCTGGGCCCAGGATATCTGAGAGCCAATGTCCCTCCAGGGAACTGGAAATCTGCAGAGAGGAAAGGCCAGGCTACCGAGAGCCAGGGAGACGGGGAGGAAAGACAGGGTGGTGGGGACAATAGGAGAGGCCCAAACTTGCTAGCTTTTCTCTCAGGACTTGTTCTTCATGGGGCATCTATCTGTCCAGGCTCTGCTCCAGGTACAGATGATACAGCAATAAATGAAGCAAAGCCCGCTTCCCAAGGACAGCTGTCCTGCTGCAGGAGACAGTCAGCTCCACATATTGCGAGCTCTACAGCTTGGGCTCTCTCAGTGTGGAGAAAATGACTCTGATTAGCGGGCTCTGGGCAGCGGTGGAAGGTGCTGGTCCAGCCCCGAGAGGATGTGCAGGTGGCAGAATCGAGGCCTCCAGCAGGGACACTGAGCCAGACCCTATTCTCAAGTTGCCACCAGGGAGGTCCTGAGAGACCCTCCCCTGCCTCCTCTGAAAGGTACACATGCCTTTGTCCAGAAATGGTAGGGAACCGTTGACCAACCTTTTGGCCAGGCGTGATGACAACCACTTGCATGAGCTGTCTCATAGCAGAAGGTTCCGATAAGAAATATGATGCTGCTGCTGAAAACTAAGAATTAGGGCAGGGCCAAAAAGAGGGAGGAGACTCCAGTCTGTATGTCCTGCCAGCCTCCCAGAAGTCTTCTTGCTGGAATCCATCTTGGCTAAGAGATGCACACATAATTAGGAAAGACCTTGAGTCAGACCAGATATGAGCCAAGCAAGATGACTGTCCAGAGACAACCCGAAAACTGAGCCCATCACCATAAAACCTGAGGCTGTGAGCCACACGGCAGAGCAGTCCTCCTGGGTTCCCTTACCCTGCTGCCCTCTGCCTGGACGCCCCTTCCCAATAGAGTCTCTCGCTCTGTCATCACGTGTGTCTCCTCTGACCACTCATTTTTGAGTGTTAGACAAGAGCCCACGCTCAGGCCCTGGAAGGGGTCCCCCTTCCCACAACAGAGAAGTCCCACGGGCCTTCCACCCTCTGTCTGATTGGCCTTGGGTAAAAGCAACGGTGATCTCGGCTGTGTGACCCCACCACCACCCCTTGCCCTGCCAGGACTGTCTTCTTCCACCCAGCAGCGCGAGCTCTTCAGTCTTTCCCAAGGTCATAGCCAAGGTTAGCCATAGGTGAGGTGCTTTCCTCAATGGACATGAGTACTCCCACCTTGCCAGCCTTGGCATAAGTCACTTCAGAGCATCTTTATGCGGGGATTAGGGTCCAAACCTGGGAAAAAAGAGAGAGTCAGGGAGACCTGTACTCCTCTCCTGACCCTCCATGACTGGTGGCCTCGAGTGAGCCTCAAAACTCAGTCACCTCCGCTGCAGTGTCCAATGTCTGTTGAGTGGGTATACTCACAGGCCAGTGTGTTCGCTACCTCATATCTGCAAGGTGGCACTTGCACAGGGCACTTTCCAGCAAAGCCAGCCTCTGCATCTCTGACTCCAGTTCTGTCTGGGGACCAGGATTTCCTTGGCCGAGGATCCGTCCTTGGCCTGCGCTGGGCCCCATGCTGGGCCCTGGGCCCTGGTGGTCGGTCTCACTGAATCTCATCCAGGTTGGCCTCTAGGTCACCAGGAGTGTGACAGAGGGCCAGCTGTCTGGAAGGGTGAGTGGTTCTAGGACAAGCTGCAGGTCTACACAAGGCAAGGTGGGAACCGGGAGGGAAAGGATATGGGTGCTTGCAGGGGGCCTGGCTGCAGGGAGCGAAGCTCTGACACTCTGCTGATAACTGGCCTTCTTTCTCCTCTGTTTCCTCATCTGGAAAATGGGTGCAATAACCCCTATCCAACAAAGCCATTATGAGGATTTTCTGAGAGAATGAAGTGCAGAGTCTTGCTCATAGTAGACCCTTAGAAAACAGCAGTTCCCTGATTTTTGCTTATGAAAGTTTCACACGATGGGGATGGGGGGAGTGTGTGTAGTGGTTACTCATGAATGTCCCCTTCAGGGATGAAGGACCTTCTCTACAGGTTGCTGGGTAAGGTGCAGCCCCCCATGGTCCCTGCAAGAATTGCTGCCCTCAAGTCACTTCCCCTCTGCCTTCAAACCACATGCCTTCCACCTTAGGGTCACAACCCTCCTGGGTGACCAGCATCCAGGGACTGACTGGCAGGTGATGTCTGGCTCTCTTACTCCTTGTGGGGGAAACTCTGAAATGTGTTCCAGCCTTGAGCTGCCCGTGGGGCCCTTGGAGGTCCCACCAGGACAGCCTGGCAGCCCAACATGTCCATCTGTTCTTCCCTGCTTCCCCACCACGTCCCANGGGACTGACTGGCAGGTGATGTCTGGCTCTCTTACTCCTTGTGGGGGAAACTCTGAAATGTGTTCCAGCCTTGAGCTGCCCGTGGGGCCCTTGGAGGTCCCACCAGGACAGCCTGGCAGCCCAACATGTCCATCTGTTCTTCCCTGCTTCCCCACCACGTCCCACTCCCAGTGCCAATCGCAAGACCATTTCCTATGGGAAACTCCTTGGCAGTCCAGTGGTTAGAACTTGGTACTTTCACAGCCGGGAGGCACAGGTTCAATCCCTTGTCATGGAACTAAGATCCTGCAAACCACATGGCATGGCCAAAAAAAAAAAAGACCCAAAACAAAAAACCAAAGTGGCATTCATTCCCCGTTAAATGTCCTATACAGTGATCTCTATCCTGGAGTCTGCTTCCCAGATCCCCCAGTGTTCAAAATGTGGATTTATGTAAGAAAAAAAAAAAAAATCAGACGGGCTTTGTGGCTTTACAAAAGAATCCTTTGCTGCTGCTAAGTCACTTTAGTCGTGTCCGACTCTGTGTGACCCCATAGACGGCAGCCCGCCAGGCTCCTCCGTCCCTGGGATCCTCCAAGCAAGGACACTGGAGTGGGTTGCCATTTCCTTCTCCAATACATGAAAGTGAAAAGTGAAAGTGAAGTCACTCAGTTGTGTCCACCTTACTCTCCCCAAAAACTAACCCTTCATAGGCTTTCCTTAAAAGGCGAAACTTGCTGATGTATTTAAATTAGCTTTTGAATGACCCACAGTGAATGGGCTGTATCCAGAGTAGCCCGTGGAAACAACGGCCTCGAAGGGCGATCTGGGGGTTACTCTGGAAGTTGGTTAGCATCTCCAATTCAGAGCTCCCAGGACATAAGACAGGGGCCTGTGCTCCAGAGGCTCTTGGCCCTGGGGAGGACAGGGCAAGGTGAAACACCTTCGCTGGGGCAAGCTAGGGGCTGTGGGAGTTGGAAGGGGGCATGTCTGGCCCACCTGTGTTAGAGGCAACCGGGAGGGCTCTGTGTCTGCAGGAAGGGAAGGCTGTCCTGGGCAGAAAGCCATGTGGTCAGGCCCTTTCCACGAAAGTGCCCGGTGCCTTTCCTGTGCCATCATGTTGGAACCAGGCACCTGCCCTTGGGAAGGAGGTATGATTATCTTTAGTCTAGGGGCTCAGAGAAATGATCAGGGCTGAGCCTACCTGAACCCTCCTGTTGTTAGAACACACTGGCCAGGTGTGGGCTAAAATGCCACGTGGTGGGCAGTTGTGGGCAGCCTTTGGCTCCTGGGGATTGGGCACTCCAAGGCAGGATCTGGGCCAGCATGTGGCCAGGGGAGGCCGAGGACACCCCTGCTGCCAGCTACTCTGAGGCCTCCTCTTTCTTCAGAGCTGTCAGCAGAGCAGACTCGATGGGCAAGAACAATGGATTACTGCTCTGGTACTGGCCCAGCTCGCCGGCAGGGCTGGGTAGAGATGGGCTGGCCCCCTGGAGAGGGTCCCTTAGGTGGAGCACTGACTCTCCTCATCAAGCAAGCATGAGGAACGTGGACCAGAAACCAAGTGCTGCAACACCAGTTGTGGAAGAGACTGAAAGAAAAGCAGGTGCGTCCAGAAGAGAAGACAGTAGAAGATTCTTCAGGTCCGTGGGGGAGCTGCCTGCTCTGGCTGGGAGCACTGGGCAAGGGGCGGGTTTTGTTTTGTTTTGTTTTCCAGAATGACATGTTTTATGAACTGAGCATTTCTTTCTCCTTCTGTCTTCTTCAAACCTATTTTATTGTGAAACTTAATGGGAATACAGAAAAGGGCACAAAACAGACACACAGCTCAATGACTTATAACAAAGCCAACATTCAATAAGATCACTCCTGGGGCAGGAAATGGACCACTGCAGTTCCCTAGACCCATCCCCAAGCTGAATCCTCTCCCACTGCCCCCCGTTCCCACCAAGTTAACCACCAGCCTGACATTCACAGCTATCACTTCCTCTCCTTTCTGTTGAACTTGACCATCTAAGCATCCCTAAAAATTCATAGATTTATCTTCTTTACCAAGCTAGGAAGTTGGGTAACATGCCTTCTTCCTGCTTCTTTCACTCCCTGTCACATCTGAGATGATCATGAGCTATTTACGGAGATGTCTTATCAGAGCATCTCTGGAGCCAGGCTGGCTGGTACCCCCTGCAGGGCATGACCTGGGCTCTGAGTCTTCCCACACCTGGGCATCCTGTCCAAACTTGAAGGTGTCAGTCCCAAAACTACCACCCATCTGAAGAGCTCCAGAACTAAGTCTGAACCCAAGCTTCACCACTTTCTGACTGTGTCAGCTTGGGGGGTTTTCTTTTTGGCTGCTCTGCATAGATTATGGGATCTTAGTTCCCCCATCAGGGATCAAACCCATGTCCTCTGCAGTGGGAGCGCAGAGTCTTAACCATTGGACTGCTAGGGAAGTCCCTGACTGTGTCATCTTAATCAAAGTACTCGTTTTTTTTGAGACCCCATTCAGTTCAGTTCAGTTCAGTCACTCAGTCATGTCCGACTCTTTGCTACCCCATGAATCGCAGCACACCAGGCACCCCTGTCCATCACCAACTCCCGGAGTTTACCCAAACTCATGTCCATCGAGACCCCATTACTCCTCTACAGAGTAATAATAGTATCTCCTTGCAGGATGTTTTAAGAACTGTGGATGTTTGGGTAAAGGCATGGTACATTTCTTATCCTCTTAGCTATAATGTCCCCGATCTGATGTAATGTTTGATAAGTTACTTATAAACAACCATTTGTGAGAGGGACCCTTTTCTTCCTTTTTATTTGAAAACATGATGGTATCTATGAAACGCAACGCTGCCATAGTCCTTGGCTGAAAAGACAGCTCTATCAAAGTGCTGTCTGCCCCCAAGCTGTTTCTGGGCTTGACAAGAACAGGAGGAAAGGCCTGCTGCCCTGGGGGAGCCCTGGACACCAACAGCTTGTCCCAAGTCCCTTCCAGAAGGAACCTCCTAAGGCCTCCTATCCCTCTGGCTTCCACCAGCTTAGAGCAAGGAGTGTCCATGAAAATGTCCCAAAACCCATTGTGCGCTGCAAGTTTGGGCATTTCAGACCCACCCCAGCAGGAGCCGAGAAGGCACCTCTCTGTAAGCAAAGGCCCCAGTGTTAGAAAGGCAGATGGAGGTGGCATCTGGGAAAAGACCCACACACCAGGATTTACGGACAGCCAGTGGCCGGTGGCATGTGGGGCAGGAGCCTAGAGTCAGACTTCCTCCAAGCAGCCTCTATCCCCCACTGGGTGCCCTGTCAAGCCCAAGGCACCTCCTGAATTGATGCCAGGCCTCCCTGGGGACGTCTGTGTCCCTGTTCCGTAACCTAATTAACCCGAACCCCTGAGCCTGCCCCAGCCACAATGCCTTCTGCAGTTAAAGTGTTGAGAATCCTGGTCAGGTGGAGATCAATTTTACAATACAGAGGACAGTGGCCAAAATAAAAAAAAAAATAAGTGAATGGTTGAAATCTAACATCTTCTGTTCCATAATAGGATAGCTGAGTCTGTTTGCAATTTTCACCCATGGATGAAGACGTCTCACTCAGAGAAATGGAATTTACACTCAGGTCCCCAGATGTCACTGGTCCTTCTTGGTTCTAAGTCACTGTTGGACTCAAAGGGGACAGGCTGGAGAGGTCAGGTCTGGATCACTTTCCTTCAACTGGAGACAAGCAAGCTGGGCCCCTCACCATGGCAACTCTTATACCTGGATCTCTTCCTGGTCACCACGCAGGCGTCAGGCCACCAGAGTGGAGCACAAGTGGTGTCTTCCATGGGAAAGATGATGTGAAAAGGTGTGGGGAAGACTTGTGCAGATAGAACTCCCTTTCAGGATGTCAGGCCACACTTTCTGGCCAAGTGTGTACCACATTCAAGTCAGTGCTTTTAAGCTTGAAGTTTTTCCTTGGAGAACAAACACCATAGCCTTAACCTGAAGGGTGTTGTAATGGTTAAATGTGGCCATTTAAGCACAGAGGACTATAACCAATCTTCTGGGATAAACCATAATGGAAAACAATATTTAACAGATTGTACATGTGTGTGTGTGTGTGTGCTTAGTCGCTCAGTCATATGTGACTCTTTGTGACCCCAGGGACTGTAGCCCTCCAGTCTCCTCTGCATATGGGATTCTCCAAGCAAGAATACTGAAGTGGGTTGCCATTACCTTCTCCAGGGGATATGCCCAACCCAGGGATCGAACCTGGGTCTCCTGCCTTACAGGTGGATTCTTTACTGTCTGAGCCACCAGGGAAGCCCCATATATATGTGTGTGTATAACTGAGTCATTTTGCTATGCAGCAGAAATTAACACAACACCGTAAATCAACTATAGTTCAATTTTAAAAAAAAATGTGGCCATTTAACTGAGTCTGCTGTGTGCTTGGCCTGAGCTGTGGTACATACGTTCTGTAAATGGTGGTGATGAGTATCTGGAAAAAGACCCTCCCAGTCCTGATACTCCTGTCAGCCTTCACTGGGAGGGAGGGACTCGGCTGGCCCCCTCACCAGAGGCTGGTTAGGTGCCTGGCCCCTCCTAGCCAGATAACCAATCTCTATTTGCCTCAGGCATCATCCTCTAGGGCAGGTACCTCAGTTACCTAGGGTTTCCCCTTGACGTGCACCTGCCCACATCCACCATCCTTACCCACTCCAGATTCTCCTTGCATTCTTGTCTCCTGAAGGCAGCCTACCTGCTTTCCGAGTCCAACACAGTCCAGCACCCTGGGTGGCCACTCTGTCCCAGGAAACGTCCACTCCCTTCCAGGCAGGTTCCTGACAATTCTGATGTGGGGAGGGCCTGAGTTGGAGGACAAAGCCCTGTCTGAGGACATGGGCACCTGGGTTCCTTCTCAGCCTGGACGGGCCCCAGTAACCAGGGGCCCTGGATGTGTTGCCTCCTTTCTGTGGGCTTTAGATTCTCCAGTAGCAGCAACAGAAGAGTTTGGACAATCTTGGAGCTGCTTGCACCCTCCCCTCTCACCCTGGGTATCCTCAGAGACTCCCTTATAAACTCATGCCCCCTTTACAACTCAGTCTGGTCCTCAGAGCAGAGTTTGGGGTGTACAGCCACACACAGTTGAAAGAAGTTTTGGGGGGACAGGTTTGAGAACCACTGGCCTGGGCGATGTCAAGGGTTCCTGCCAGGTGGACTATCCAGAGTCTAGTGACTTGGGTCTGGCTGGAATTGGGCTGAACATGGCCACAGCTGGGTCACGCAGGAGCAGGTCCTCCCTCCCATGCCTCCTCCATCACCCCATGCCAGACACAAACAGGACCGAAACCAGCCTGGAAGCCGCAGCCCACCTCACAGTGGACCCTGTGTACCCCCACCCAGCCCTGCACCCCCAGGTCCAGCTTCTGTTTTGTACACAAGCACAGAAGATAAGGCATTGGAAACCTGTGGGCTGGTTTTGTCTTTCCAAAAACAGTGCTTCTTTTTTTCTTAAAGGTACCGTTGCACACTAGGGTTGGGGAGGCAAGTCAAGGCCATGAGGAGTCTGGAAGGGGACTACTTAGTCAGTAAAGAATCTGCCTTCAATGCAGGAGACCCCAGGTTGATTCCTGGGTTGGGAAGATCCCCTGGAGAAGGGATAGGCTATCCACTCCAGTATTCTTAGGCTCACCTTGTGGCCCAGATGGTAAAGAATCCTTTTGTAATGCGGGAGACCCGGGTTTGATCCCTGGGTTGGGAAGATCCCCGGAGAAAGGGAAGCTACCCACTCCAGTATTCTGGCCTAGAGAATTCCATGGATATAGTCCATGGGGTCACAAAGAGTGGGACATGGTTAAGGGACTTCCACATTCACTTTCACTGTCCAGTGAGTCAAGATTTTGCCTTCCAACGCAGAGGCTGCTGGTTTGATCCCTGGCCAGGGGATCTAAGACCTAACATGGCTTGATGTCAAAAAAATAGCACATAAGACAGAAACAGTATTGTAACATATTCAATAAAGACGTTAAAAAAACAGAGGCTGGAGGAGGTGGGAGACCACAGTTCTGCAAGTCCTCTGCTATGAGCATGGGATGTGGGGTGTCCCCTACATCACCCCATCCAGCAGAGTGCCTGCCACACAGTAGTGTGGGCTCAGAATGACTGTTGGTGAAGAAAATAAAAAAGAATGAATAAATTCTGATGCAGAGCCCCTGAAAATCAGCCCACTTTGGGGCTGATTATGTCTCTATTGAGGCAGAGTCAACCAGTGGTTTTAGGGCACAAGGTTGAGTCAAAACACTGGCCTTCAGATTCTTTCCTGGACAAGTTAATGAGTCTTTCCGGCTCCAGTTTTCTCCTTCCTGAAACTGGGCTGTTGATGGTGTCGAGCAGGGCTGTTGGGAGCATTGGTATCTAGACCCTAAACAGAGCTGGGTGCAGGGGTGACGCTGGACACATCAGCAAGTCCTTTCTTCATTCATTCTGGTGGATTTTGTTGTTTTTGTTGAGTCACTAAGTTGTATCTGACTCTTTGTGACTCCATGGACTGCAGCATGCCAGACCTCCCAGTCTGTCACTATCTCCAGGAGTTTGCTCAAATTCATGTTCATTGAGTCAACGGGTTTCTTTATTTATTATTAAACTCCATGGAGGAAGTGAATGCTGGACCTATAACTCGTCTGCGTTTCCCAACCACCCAAGAATGGGACCAGTGATCTGTGCAACTTCCTTCTGTCTACAGTCATATGAGGAAAGTCACTGGGGGCCACTCTCAAGCTGCTCTCTAAAACCGCTCCTCTTGTCCTCTGGGTGCTCAGCCTCTGCCTACAACAAAGGGTCAAGTAGAGGGCTCTAAGGCCCTAGGAAACAGTGGGACCCCCAGATGGAGGGAACTTTGGTCCCCGAATGACTACATGGAACATAGCCTGGCAGCCCAGATCAGCCTGAGGCACAAAAGAGAAATAAACCTTTATGTGTGAAGCACCAAAATCCAGGGGAAGGGGTGGAGGGATGGAGTCTAGCGTCACTCAGCGTCACTCACCTAATATGGCCATAACGTGAGACTAGGAGTGTAAAGGGATATAGCCTATCCCTTCTCCAGGGGATCTTCCCTACCCAGGAATCAAGCTGGGGTTTCCTACATTGAAGGCAGTAGTCAACTCTTCTCAGGGCATCTTCAACTTAATCCTTTTTTCCTAATAATTATTATCTGGTAAGATTGTGTTCTATTCTTAGTAGTCTTCCTTTAATTGTTATCATTTGGCTACTTTACAGACAGTTCAATTGGTCTACCATCCATTCTTCTAATTCATAAGTTGCTAACAACCTAAGAAAAATGGTACCCAAAGTGCTGCTTAGAACATGTGGTTTCATCTGTTGGGAGAGTGTGTAATTTCCTCAGGTCTGTCTCACCACAGCAAAGATTTGAAACAGCAGACAGGTGTTACAGCCTGGTTAAAGCTCAGAGTTTTATTTGGCAAACAAAGGATAATATGCCCTTCAGGCATGAGGGTGGGACGATCCCAAAGAAGAGGCCTCAATCCATCTTGGCTTCCTCTTTTTATTTGTTTTTGTCTCCTCCCTCCCAAGCCTGCCCAATGCAAATTGGGCTAGCCCAGAAGGCTGTTTCACCTGAGGTTCTTACTCTAGTCCATGGATTTTCTTTTGTTCCATTTTCCTGGGCTTTTCCCTTTGATTGTCTTTTAGCCACTGTCATTTTGGACTCCATTTTCCTATTCTAACTTCCTAACACATCCACCCTTTTACATGGTCCAAGGGAAGAGTTAGGACATGGCTGAGATGGAGATGGGATGACCATGATACTTGACTTCACCAAGGGGATGAAGAATTGGGAGGTATCCAAAGAAAACTCTAATTCAAAAGTATCAGTTCAGCTTAGTTGCTCAGTCGTGTCCAACTCTTTGCGACCCCAAGAATCGCAGCACACCAGGCCTCCCTGTCCATCACCAGCTCCTGGAGTTCACTCAGACTCACCTCCATCGAGTCAGTGATGCCATCCAGCCATCTCATCCTCTGTCATCCCCTTCTCCTCCTGCCCCCAATCCCTTCCAGCATCAGAGTCATGTGCCCAATGTTTATTGCAGCACTATTCACAATAGCCAAGACCTGGAAGCTACCTAAATGTCCATTAACAGAAGAATGAATAAAGCTCTGGTATATAATGGAATATTCAGTTCAGTTCAGTTCAGTCGCTCAGTCGTCTCCAACTCTTTGCAACCCCATGANGTTTATTGCAGCACTATTCACAATAGCCAAGACCTGGAAGTAACCTAAATGTCCATTAACAGAAGAATGAATAAAGCTCTGGTATATAATGGAATATTCAGTTCAGTTCAGTTCAGTCGCTCAGTCGTCTCCAACTCTTTGCAACCCCATGAACTGCAGCACGCCAGGCCTCCCTGTCCATTACCAGCTCCCAGAGTTCACTCAAACTCATGTCCATCGAGGCGGTGATGCCATCCAGCCATCTCATCCTCTGTCGNAGGTCATACCTGAATGGTCTAGAGGTTTTCCCTACTTTATTCAATTTAAGTCTGAATTTGGCAATAAGGAGTTCATGATCTGAGCCACAGTCAGCTCCCGGTCTTGTTTTCACTGACTGTATAGAGCTTCTCCATCTTTCAGCCAGAAAAAGGAAAGAAATAATGCCATTTGCAGGAACATGGAAGGACTTAGAGATTATCATACTAAATGAAGTAAGACAAAGAAAAACATAATATGGTATCCCTCATATGTGGAATCTAAAAGATGATACCAATAAACTTATTTACAAAACAGAAACAGACTCACAAGTGTAGAAAACAAACATGGTTACTGAAAGGGATAGTGGCAGGGAGATAAATGAGGAGTTTGGGATTACCAGATACACACTATGATATATAAAAGGGAGAAAAAATAAGGTCTCACTGTATAGGATGGGAAATACATTTAATGTCTGATGATAAACCATAATGGGAAAAAATATGAAAAACGATGTATAAAAACGTATAATTGAACCTCTTTGCTATACAGCAGAAAATAAAATAACACTGTATATCAGCTATATTTAAATTTAAAAAAAAGAAAAATAATTGGGTGGAAGGGCACCCCCACAACCTACCTAGACATACTGGATATTCCTTCCAAGCTCAGAGCAGCATTTCTTCCAAGACATGCTTCCTCCCTACCTCTGGCCCCATCACTCCCTCCCCTGAGCTGCCTGCACAGCCCTGGAGTCCATGGCAGTCCTTGGAGCAGACAAACATGGGTTGGAAGTCCAGCTCTGCTTCTGACCTGCTGTGTGTCCTTGAGTAGACTATTCAGCTTCTCTGAGCCTCAGCCTCCTCATGGGCAATACAGAGACTTTAACAACTGCCTCAAAAAGTACACTGAGCATTAGGCAAGCTTACAAAATGTCAGAGATGAAAAACTCTTCCCCTGCCCTCTGATGTTCAGTATCAGGGAGCCAGAGAATTAATTGAACAGAAAGATTAGCAGGAGAAAAGACAGGTTTTTATTCTCTCTTGCACACAAGAGTTCACAGAAAAATGTGACTCAAGGAGACAGAATTTGGGATTTATATGGTTGGCTCAGATGGTAAAGAATCTGCCTGCAATGAAGGAGATCTGGGTTCAATCCCTGGGTCAGGAAGATCCCCCAGAGAAGGGAATGGTAACCCACCTCAGTATTCTTGCCTGGAGAATCCCATGGACACAGAAGCCTGGTAGGCTACCATCCATGGGGTCATAAAGAGTCGGACACAACTGAGAGACTACACTTATACCATCTTCATAGGGGAAGGGGCAGGAAAGAAGGGCCCTTGGGGAAAACAAGTCATTTGTTTTCCTGAATGACAAGTGGGCCCTCGGGAGAACTGGGAGAGGAGGGGAGGGGAATTTTGTAACAATGTTTGCTAGGTGATTTCTTATCTAGGTGAAGATGTCTGGATTTTTTCTCTCTGGTGACAGAAATCAGTCTTTCCTGGGTGTAAAAAGCCCAGGGAGAGGATTTATGACAGCTGAATTCTTTCAGAAGACTCTGCTTTATGCAGATAAGAAGAGTTAAAAAACAAAACAAAACAAAAAACTTTCTGTGGTAGTGTATCCTGGCTCCTTCTAAAGCCCTGTAAGACCCCTGGCCCATGGTGGGCACCTGACTCAGGGGTGCCTTTCCAGGTCCCTCCATGCAGACCCACCCAGTATTCTTTCGCTCCACGCTTGGTTCTTGTTCCAATTCCTTACCCTCCCATTCAAATTTTCCCATCCTTTGTCCTCTATCACCATAGCCCTGTTCCCTGTGCTGTGAGCTAATAAACTAATGTGAAGTCCTGCCAAGACCCACCAGCTGATGCCCTGCCCTCCATAGGCATTCCTTCCCTAAGGCCTCCACTCTTGCACTCGCCCACTACCACACTGCTATCATTTAGTCAGTCAACCAACACTCCTTGGAGAGGCTTCTCTCTGCCAGGATTCCAGAGTGGCAGTGATCAGGCAGACCACTCTCTGTCCTCTAGGAACTCTGCCTGGTAAGGAGGGGAGACAGATACATGGACAGTTCGGTCTATGCCCAGGAGCCCAGGGGAGCTCAGAGGAAGAGCAGGGCTAGCAAGCTCAGTGCCTTGTTAGTGCCAGGAGAGCTGGGTCCACAAAGGGATGGTCGGGGGAGGGGAAAAAGGGAGGAAGGAGGAGAGAGAGGGAGGGAAGGAGCAAGGGGGAGGGAAGGAGGAAGCAGGAGAGCTGGCTGATTTCCCTCCACCCACCTTTCTCTTCTCTATGGGCTTTCCTGGTGGCTCAGATGGTAAAGAATCTGCCTGCAGTGCAGGAGATCCAGCTTCAGTCCCTGGGTCAGGAATATCTCCTGGAGAATGGCAATCCATTCCAGTATTCTTGCCCAGGAAACTTCACGGACAAAGGAGCTTTGTGGGCTACAGTCCTCGACTAAGCAACTAACAAACACCTTTCTCTTCTTTGGTTGAGTTCAGGGTCCAGCTCCCCTCCCCGACTCATGTCAGCCTCTCAGATAATCAGATTTTCCAATAGCCACTCCTGCCTGATAAACTCACTCCAGATAACCCCTTTGCCTTCTCCGGAGTTTAAATATAAATCCACCCAAAGGCAGCTGAAGCTCCCTTTCAACAACGCTAAACCTTTATTTTCTTGGGCTCCAAAATCATGGCAGATGGTGACTGCAGCCATGAAATTAAAAGATGCAAGCTCCTTGGAAGAAAAGCCGTAACCAACCTGGACAGCATATTAAAAAACAGAGACATTACTTTGCCTACTAAAGTCTATCTAGTCGAAGCTATAGTTTTTCCAGTAGTCATGTATGGATGTGAGATTTGGACTATAAAGAAAGCTGAGCACAGAAGAACTGATGCTTTTGAACTATGGTGTTGGAGAGGACTTTTGAGGGTCCCTTGGGCTACAAGGAGATTCAACCAGTTGATCCTAAAGGAAATCAGTCCTGAATATTCATTGGAAGGACTGATGCTAAAGTTGAAGCTCCAATATTTCNTAAAGAAAGCTGAGCACAGAAGAACTGATGCTTTTGAACTATGGTGTTGGAGAGGACTTTTGAGGGTCCCTTGGGCTACAAGGAGATTCAACCAGTTGATCCTAAAGGAAATCAGTCCTGAATATTCATTGGAAGGACTGATGCTAAAGTTGAAGCTCCAATATTTCGGCCACCTGATGGGAAGAACTGACTCATTTGAAAAGACCCTGATGCTGGGAAAGATTGAAGGCAGGAGGAGAAGGGAATGGCAGAGGTTGAGATGGTTGGATGGCATCACCGACTTGATGGACATGAGTTTGAGCAAGCTCCAGAAGTTGGTGATGGACAGGGAAGCCTGGTGTGCTGCAGTCCATGGGGTCACAAAGATTCATACATGACTGGATGACTGAACTGAAATGAACCTCCCAGCTACCAGGCTCCCTTCCCTGGAGTAGCCTGGGCAGCCATGGGGCATGGCCTTCTCATGTTGGGGGCCCAAGAACCCTCTCCAAGCTGAACCCCGGTGCCTGTGCCTACAGCATGGAAGCCCCAGCACCTGCCTTTCCCAATATTCAGATCAGGTGAGGGCAGAAGACACGAGCAGTTTGGGTCCTGCCCACTGCTCCCACCCAGGGGAGCACAGGGGGACAAGCACTTCCGCTGGCCTCTTTGCCCGGCTAAGAGAACAACTCTCCTTCAGGGGCTCTGCTCTGCTAGCCTGAAATGAATTCCCTCCGGCTCCAGCGCCTTCAATCTTTCCCACCATCAGGGTCTTTTCCAATGAATCAGTTTTCCCTCCCCAAAGAATTAAAAACCATGACTAAAAGGCTCTCACTCAGTTTACTGTGGGCTACTGCTAAGTCGCTTCAGTCATGTCCAACTCTGTGCAACCCAATAGATGGCAGCCCACCAGGCTCCATCCCTGGGATTCTTCAGGTAAGGACACTGGAGTGGGTTGCCATTTCCTTCTCCAATGCATGAAAGTGAAAAGTGAAAGTGAAGTCACTCAGTCGTGTCTGACTCTTAGCGACCCCATGGACTGCAGCCCACCAGGCTCCTCCATTAATGGGATTTTCCAGGCAAAAGTGCTGGAGTGGGGTGCCATTACTGTGGGCTAGGGTCATTCAAAACTCTTTACAGAAATTAAATCCTAGGAATGGGGCATCATCAGTCCTCTTTTATGGATGAGGAAGGCAAGGCACAGAAAAGTTAAGTCCCCTCACCCAGGTGACCAAGCTAATAGCTGACTCTGAACCAAGGCAGTGCCCCACTGTTTAAGAAGGTTCTCAAAGTGTGGTCCCCGGACCAGTGGCATCGGCACTGCCTGGGAACTTTTTAAATTTGTTGGCCGCAGTGTGAGGCATGCAGGATCTCGTTTCCCTGACCAGAAATAGAACCCACTCCCCCTGCAGTGGAAGCACACGGCCTTAACCACCGGACCACCAGGGAAGTCCTATCTGGGAATGCTTTAGAAATACAGAATCGTAGGCTTTAGTTCAGATCTGCAGTCAGAAACCCTGGGCACAGGGAGGCTGTTGAACAAGACCTCCAGGTGATTCTGATGCAATTTGAGGATCACAGCATCCCATCCTGCTGCCATAAATGGGGCATCACAGGCGATTCATCCCCGAAACCTCATGCCTACATCATGGCCAAGGGAACGTTTGCTGGAAAGAGAGCATCTTGTACACCGAAAGGGCTCCCTCCACTCCTGCCCATCTGGAAGGATCTGGGCAGGGGAATGTGCCGGTGGAGCTTGCCTGCCTGGGCCTGGTTGGCTCTCCTGCAGATTGTGGGAAGGTAGCTGCTGCTGGGCCCTGGGGTCAGGGTTGGGGAGTCGGGATCGGCTCTAGGCCCCAGCCACTGGGAGAGCCTACCCATGGTAAGCTGAGAGCACCCCGGTGACACACCACTGGGCTTGTTGTGTCCTTCTGCTCACATTTGAGTTCCCTGCTGGGGCAGAGGCCACCCGTGTGGTGGACAGCCAACAGCCAAGCCAGGCTCCAGCCCCCAATGGCTCTGAAACCTCAACGAGCTCCTGAATTCAACTCTGAACTTTTGAACCCAGTCCTGTCTGACCCTTCTCAGTTTCAGGACCTCCATGGCTGTGTCCCACCACCCCTTTAGAAAACAAATCAGAACTCCCTTCCTCTGCCCAATGAGACCCCATGTCAGTATTGTCAAAAATGCAGGGCACATCCCACTGCTGGGCTGGGAATCAGAATCTGCATTTTTTTAAAGCAATTTATTTATTTATTTTTGGCTGCATCGTGTCTTAGTTGTGGCACTCGGGATCTCTGAACAGCACATGGGCTGCTTTCTCTCTGTGGAGTGCCAGCTCAGTAGTTGCGGCTCATGGGCTCAGTTGCCCCATGGTGTGTGGGATCTTAACTCCCTGTCCAGGGACTGAAACTAAGGCCCCTACATTGCAAGGCAGATTCTTAACCACTGGACCACCAGAGGAGTCCCTGGACCAGCATTTCTAAAGAAAATATAAAATGGAATCATTCAAGTATTATTTGGTGAGACTCTTAATAGGTGAGTGTTTACTGGGTAACATTATTAATCCAAAGAATCACAGTGTTATCTGACCTGATTCCCAATCTCCATCTGTTTACTCTGACCCTCCACAATGTTGGGCTTCCCAGGTGGCACTAGCGGTAAAGAACCCACTAGCCAATGCAGGAGACATAAGAGACATGGGCTCTATCCCTGGGTCAGGAAGATCCTCTGGAGGAGGGCATGGCAACCCACTCCAGTATTCTTGCTTGGTGAATCCCATGGGCAGAGAAGCCTGGAGGGCTACAGCCCATAGGGTTGCAAAGATTCAAACATGACTGAAGCAACTTAGCACGTCAGTCTTCTGGGTCTTGGAACANTACTTCCTACTGCCTGGCCTGACTGATGACATCACACACAGAATACGCAACCCAAGGGGACACAGGGAATGTGAGGTGGCTGCAGGTAAGACCAAGTCTGAGGACCTTGCTTTTGCGGTCCTGGTTAGATGTAAGCTCCCAGCATTGCTCTGCTCCCTAGGGCAGGACTTAGGATGGGCCTTTCCCCACAGTTAGGGCAACAGTACCTAATCAGTTTTATCAACTGAGCCCGAACCAGGAGCATCACGTAAGGTCTAAAGGAAGCAGGAGTCATCATTCTGTCTAGGTGAGCTGAGGATACTCAGGGCTTCCCTCCTCATGCCAGATACAGGGGCAGAGAAGGGGATTCATGTGCATCCATGAACATGCACACACACTGGCATGCCCGCAAGTCTGTAACACTGACATAAAGCCAGCCAACAAGGAACCCAGCTTCAGGCTANCCTAATCAGTTTTATCAACTGAGCCCGAACCAGGAGCATCACGTAAGGTCTAAAGGAAGCAGGAGTCATCATTCTGTCTAGGTGAGCTGAGGATACTCAGGGCTTCCCTCCTCATGCCAGATACAGGGGCAGAGAAGGGGATTCATGTGCATCCATGAACATGCACACACACTGGCATGCCCGCAAGTCTGTAACACTGACATAAAGCCAGCCAACAAGGAACCCAGCTTCAGGCTACAGGGAACAGCTGGTGGCCACTCTTAAGAGCATGGATGCAATCAAGTCACCCTGGCTGCAAGCTAGGCTGGATTCCCAAAGACATGGCTAAGATGCAGTGTCTCACACTGAAATGCATGCAAGCTCGCAGAGCATGTACCAGTCCAGGCAGAAGAAGTGAGGTGCTGTGTCCCACTAGGAAGCACGAATGTACATGCCACCCACCCACAGTGCAACTCTGATGGAGGGAAAAAAGGAATGCCCCCTCAGACACACTCATGCCTGAGTCAGTCACAGCCCCAGACGTCTCCCAGAGAGGAGGTGAAACCCAGAGAGGCAGAAAAAGCATGCCAAGCGAGGGCATAGGAGCCCAGGACTCCTGGCTTTCGGTCACTTGCTTTTCTATCTTCTCTGAGCTCCCGGGCGCTGCCTCCCTCTGCTCCACTGACAACAGCAAAAGAAGCTCTTCCATTTTTCTCATTAACTCGTTAATGATTTTCAGACCGTAACTTATGCAGGCCAGCCCCTGAGGCCGGTCTGGACTTGGAAACTTGTGACACACTGCTCAGGCAGCTCCACTCTGCTCCCGGGAAAGTCCCTCTAGGTTCCTGGCTCTTCCCAAAAAGCCCAAGGTGGCCGGGGAAGGAGGTCACCAGAATAGCATCTGACCTTTGCTTAGTACCTTACACTGAGATTTCCAACTTCCTGCCCATCCTGCTCTTTCCAAAGGCCTACCATCCCTTCCTCCATTCCAAAGCCCATGTCTTTATTATAAAGGGGCGACTCGGTAACCAGGAGAAGGTTTATCACAACCTTGCAGACAACTGCCCAGCAAAGAAATGCGATGGACTGAGAAAAAAGCACTCCACTTCGGGTTTCTGGTTCAAGACAGTGGCTCTGGTGCATCTTCTATCCCCTCAGCGGATCCCTTTTAAAATTTGTTGCTGCCAAGGAGCAGCCACAGCTCAGAATACGTGGGGGTGGAGGGGACTGTTCTGGGAGGGGCCACCCTGTCCAGCAGGCTCAGACGCTGGACTCAGAGCACACAGGAAAGACAGTGGACAGGAGTGAAAAGGGCACACCTTTTCTGTACTTTAATAAAATGAAAAAAATAGACACAAAATCCAAACACCTGCAGCTAGCTCCTCTGACTCCTGTGGAAGGAACTGCTGAATTGGGCAGCTAAAACATTTTGGTACCAAATGACTGTGTATTCTTCTTTGGTATTTATTATTTTCTACTTCTGTGTAAGCTACAAGACTGAACTATAACCACTAGGAGGTAAGCAGAGCTGATGCAGTGTGCATTCCAGATGAAAGACTCCACCTACAGCAAACTGAAGGTCATAGATCTTGACTGGACCTTTATTTTGAATGAAGAAATAAAAATAAAATATTAGCCTACCACATTTTTAGAATTAAGATTTTAGCCTGTCATCACTTGGCCTGGGAAGTGGCATCTCTTTAGTCTAGTGACTTGTAGACATCTCAAAATGCCAGAAGTCACAAGACCAATAATCTAGTTCTGGTTCTGGGGGACCTTGGGCAAGTTTTTCTACTTCTGTGTGACTTGGTTTCCTCAAAACAGAAAATGATTGATCCTGACCTTCCCCTAGGACTGATGCGTGAAGCCATGTACCCAGAAAGGCTGTAGATCATCAGAGAGTGATGTCACCTAGTATTGTTGAAACAGGGAAAGGGGGAGACAGAAAGAAAAGAAGAGAAAGCCATTTGTAAAACTGGTGGAGCCAAACATGGGCTGAAAAAAAAAAATAAGGGAACGTCCTAATGACAGTCCCATGTCGCAGAGAAAAAGATGCAGTAAGAATTAGGGGCCATTATCAAGGTTATGAAGACAATTTTATGGGGACCCCAATAGTGTTTTCAACAATTGGTGCTGGGACAGCTGAATATCTACATGCAAAAGAATAAAGCTGGACCCATACTTCACATCATAAATGCAAATTAATTCAAAATTAATCAAAGACTTCTGGAGAGCTAAACCTATAAAAACTGTTGGAAGAAAACATAAATCTTCTTGACCCTGATTAGGCAATAGTTTCCTTAGATATGACGTCAAAAGTACAAGCAACAAGAGAAAAACGGTTTCTCAGACATCATCAACATTAAAAACCTTTGTCCTTCAAAGGACATCATAAGAAAGTGAAGACGACCCCCAGAAGTGGAGAACAGTTTGACACCTCATATATCTGATAGAAGGCCTGCATCTAACTATACACAGAACTCCTACAACTCAGTAATAAAAAGACAAATAAGCCAACTGCAAATAGGCAAAGGATACATTTCTCCAAAGAAGATATATAAATGGCCAATAAGCACATGAAAAAATACTCAGCATCATTAGCCATCAGGGAGATGCAAATTGAAACTCCAATGAGACACCACTTCTATCATCAAAATGACATTGGGATGCTATCATCCAAATGACAGATACTAGCAAGAGTTGGTGAGGATGGAGGAAAACTGGAACCCGCATACACTGCTGATGGGAATGTAAAATGATGCAGCTGCTTTGGAGAACAGTCTGACAGTTCCTCAAAAAGTTAAACATGGAGTTACTAAATGACCCAGAAATTCTAGTCATATGTATATTCCTAAAAGAAAACATACCAAACTGTGTACAAATACTTCATAGCAGCATTATTCACAATAGCCCCAAGACAGAAACAACTCAAATATCCATTGAGTGATGGATGGAGAAACAAAGGCAGTCCATCCATGGAATGAAATATTATTAAGCTATAAAAAGACCGAAGTCTGATACATGTTCAATAATGGATGACCCTAGAAAAGACTATGCTAAGTGAAAAAAAAAAAAAAAAAGACCACAAAAGACCACATATTGTATGATTCCATATACATGATATGTCTTGGGTGATGAAAATTTTCTAAAATTGATTGTGGTGATTCTGAGAATAGACTAAAAAAATCACAGAACTGTACATTATAAATAGGTAAACTGTATAGTATGTGAATTATAGCTCAAGAAGGCTGTTACATGCTCCCCATCCCCCGACCCCCAAAATGGAAAGGGAATGAGAAGCCTGTCCTTACAGAGCAGTACATTATACCTGTGGTCCAAGGATTATTATTACCAGAGCTCCTTTCACTCTCAGAAATGCCCTGGTTTAGATGACAAATCTATGTTATTACCCTATCACTATGTGATATCAGGCAAGTGGCTTTGCCCCTCTAGGCTTCAGTTTCTCTGTCTGTAAAACAAGGTCTACCCAGTTACAATCATCTCTATATTCCCCCAAAGCATTCTATTCCCCAAAAGCTCCACTTGAAAGGCTGTCAGATCCTGCTCAGTTGGTCACAGTGCTCACCATACTTTGTTAGATGAACCTACGTTAGCAATATAGATCCCAGGGTCTCAAGAAACAGAGAGAGACACTAATTCTTGAGTCTACTGGTCATCTAAGAAAGGTGATCCAACCATTCTAACACAAGAGAAATGCCCAAACACAGCTTCTATAAATGAAAAGAAAGAAACCTTCAAAGGGGAGCCCTCCCAGAAAATACGCCGTCCCTAGGGAGCTTGGGAAGGTTGGTGGTCTTCTCTAAACGGGATTTGGTGAGTCCATCCAAGAGGACTGGGCATCAGTAGAGTCAAGATCGTGTGATCCTACAACAGGATGTTCACTTTCTAGTCCTCTACCCACGACTGCTTACGAAATAAACTTACACCCAAAAAAAGCCCAAGAGGAATCATTTGGTTCTCTTCCCTTTTATACTCATGAGAATGTGCCCAAAAGTAGTCTTCTCAGCCTCGTCCTCTCCTCCCCAAGGGCCTTAGAACCAGGTGTGTGTGGCTCCATAGTGTCTACCCCAGCAATGAAGAAATGCAAAGCCCCCTTTGGACTGTGAGCAACAGCAGACACTTAGAATCAAGGTCAATGTGAAAAGAAGCAGAAGGCACAGAGTCAACCCAACATCTATCAAGCCATCCAGGAACAGGAAGGACAGATGCTCACCAGGATTACCAAGACGGGAAACCGACATGGAGACAGGACAGTCTCAAACCACCCCCACATAGTCAGCCACCCAGGGACCCAGCCAGTTGGCAGAGAAGAGGGTGAAGGCCTGCGGGAGAGGCAGAGCCTTCTCTGGAAGCAGAAGAATGGGCTCAAGGAGCAGGTACAGATGGCACCTGGGTACCTGGTGAACTAGCCTCCAACCAGGGGAGCAAGAGGTTTCAGAGCAGATGGCACCCGTTGGCCTTTTCAGATGGAAGGACTGGGAAAAAGAACAGGGAACTGACCCAAAGCTGGGGGCTAAGAGGAGGGGAGAGAGGAGCTGCTGGCTTTCTGCCCTCCAGACCCACAGCCTCTGCGGGTCTGTGGCTTTCACAGGCTGGGCCAGGTCCCTCCTTGCCACAGCTTCCAGGGGTGTGATATCTCCATCCAAGGGGGTCCGTGGGGCTGGGGAGTGGGAGGCAGCTGCCCACTCTGCATCTGCTCAGAGGCCGCATTTCAGGATGACGTGGTAGCCGTCATTGCTCTCAGCTGCAAGAGACAAATACTGATGTGTTAAGGGAAGAAAGGCAGGCGTGGCAGTTTCTGGGAGCCATGGGATTAGGGTACCAGCAGATGCCCTGCCATGAATGCTGGCAGAGGCCACCAAAAGACTGCACAGAACAAAGATAACAGCAGAGATCCCAAGGCACATCTCAGTTGCCTTGTTGAGCTTCTTTTTAGTAGTGGGCTTTCTGCCATAGCCCAACACCCAGGGACTAAAGGGCCTGTGGGTAAGGAGGCCCTGGGTTTGATGGCTGCCAGGGTCTCTGAAGGCACTTGGTGGCTGGATCGAGAGAACAAGGGGAGGAGACTGTCCTTGTCACAGTCCAGGGTCTCTGGCCCAGCGAGGGGCTTTCATTTCTGTATAACTCTGTACACTCATCCGCCCCAGCCGTATGGTAGTTGGGGGTCATAGCTTGTCTCCCCTTTCTCCTAGTAGAGGAGTTCCTTCTCAGACCCCTTCCTCAGGTGGGCCCTTCATGTCCCCCCCACCTCAACACACAGCCCCAGGTTCCCAATCCACAGGGCCTGGAGGCACAAGTGCTACTGTGTTCCATGCCTGCTCTTCCTGGAGACCCACACTTTTTTTTTTGGACATGCAGCACGTGGGTGCTTCATTCCCTGACTCTGACCAGGGATTGAACCTATGCCCGCTGCACTGGAGGCACAGAGTCTCAGCCACTGGATTATCAGGCAAGTCCCAGACTCATACTTTAGAGCAACTCAAATGTGTCTTAATTCTTCTCGGCACTGGGTCTGTGGAGCACACAGTGAATGGCCAAGATTTCCCTTTCAAAGTGACCGTGGGGCCCACCTCTCCAGTTCACACATTTCCGAGGCTGAGTTTCCTGGGAAGTGTGTGTTTCTTTTCCCCAGAGGATGTTTCCAAGTGGCACTCACTCAAGGACTCCCCATGCCAGCCCCACTTACCGGCCTGCTCTCCCCTCACCCAGTTAACCCAGGGGGTGAAGCCAACATCCTTTAATTAAATAAGAGAGGGCAGGGAGGAGCAGATTTTACCTTTTAAGGTACTGAGGATGAAACAGGATTCATCTTGGAAATTCTGCACCATCTGAAAGGCAAGAGAGAGACCACGTCACTTCAACGACAAGTTCAGTGACGCAGAGCCCAGCTACTCACAACCATCAGAAACGACAGGAGCTGCGCTGACACACACACAGGAAGACAGTTATGTCTTACTTTCTTGGAGGAAATGCGATGCAGAGCCAATGGACAGAGCAACTATAGCTGTTTGCTTTTTTAGATTTATTTGGCTGCGTGGGGTCTTACTTGCGGCATGCAGGATCTTTTTTAGTTGCGGCATGCGAACTCTTGGCTGTGGCATGTGGGATTTAGTTCCCTGATCAGGGATTGAACCCAGACCCCCTGCACTGGGAGTGCAGAGTCTTAGCCACTGGACCACCAGGGGAAGTCCCACAATTACAGTTTTGAGTAACAAAAAACTGAACGTAAAGGACAGAAGAACCCTGGAAGGGAATTAAAATGTCAACATTTCATACGAGACTCAACTGTTACTGATTTTCTTTCATTTTTTAGTTTCCTGAGTGATGGGGTCTTCCAATCCCTCTACAGGACACATTATAGGAGCAGATGTGTGTAAAACAGCACGAGATAAAAAACTAAAGTGCTTTACACAGGGAACTACATTCAATATCTTATAATAACCTACAATGGAAAGAATCTGAAAAAGAGTATCTATTAACGTATGGAGGCTCAGCTGGTACAGAACCTGCCCACCAATGCAGGACACAAAAGAGATGCGGATTTGATCCCTGAGTCGGGGAAGAGCCTCTGGAGAAGGAAATGCAACCCATTCTAGTATTCTTGCCTGGAAAATTTCACGGACACAGGAGACTAGCCGGCTACAGTCCATGGGGCTGCAAAGAGTCTGACACGACCNCAAAAGAGATGCGGATTTGATCCCTGAGTCGGGGAAGAGCCTCTGGAGAAGGAAATGCAACCCATTCTAGTATTCTTGCCTGGAAAATTTCACGGACACAGGAGACTAGCCGGCTACAGTCCATGGGGCTGCAAAGAGTCTGACACGACCAAGCACACACGTGTATACACACACACACACACACACACACACACACACACAGATGTATAACTGAAATCACTGTGCTGTACACCGGAAACTAACACAACATCGTGTGTTCAGCTCCCTGTGGCAGGAACCGAATAATAATTCACTAGCCCCCTCACTCTGCAACTTTAATTAATAGTCCAGTGACCTTGGACAAGAAAACTTCCTGTCTCCAGGCTCTGTCTGTCAAACGAGGCTGTTCTGATAAAATATATATATATATATATCACCAGGATGCAGAGCAATAGGACCTGGCATCCTCTCTGGTGGGCACCCATCCAGACGGTTGCTTTCTAGGACTGTCCACAGGAGCCAGCACAGAGGACCACACATCTCTCTCCTGCAGATGGGTGCCCCAGCCAACCTCCTGCACACACACACACACAAAGCACACCTAAGGATGTTGAGAGAAGCACACCTAAGGATGTTGAGAACGGCACCGTGTGTGTGTGACTGAAAGCTAGAAACAGCCCCCTGTCCCTCGGTAGCAGAAGCAGCAGCAACAAACTGTGGCCTGATCACACCAAGGCACTCAGCAGGGCCGGCGACCCCCAGCAACACCCCTCAAAGTACAAACCACAAACTTAAGTCCTGAAGAATACACTCCTATTCCACTTATAGGAAGTTTTAAAATAGGTGAAATTAAACAACATATTGAGGAAGAACCAGGGAATACAAAATTCAGACCAATACGTGGAGGGGAATGTGGAATTAGTTCACAAAGGGGCTTCTAACAACACTGGACTAACCTGAGTGCAGGTATTGAGTATTTTATTCTTTAAAGTCTACAAATGAGCTTCCTATACTCTAAATACGTACGCTATATTTCACAATACACATTTAAAGAATATGAAAAATACACATACCTACCTAAACACACCATGACACACACATTGGCCCACAGGACAGCAAAACCCCTTTACCAATTAAAAAGTGCAACCTACATTTTGTTGCCTGCTCTGGCTGATGGCCCCAAATCCTGCACATCCATCCATCTGTCGACCCCTGCCCCTCCCCCAGGCCTAATGACGCGTGAAGTACATTTACGCTATGCTGCCGGCAGGTTCCTTCGGGGACTCTTGGCAGCCCCACCACTGGAGCATGCCAAACCTGACGCAGGGCCCACACGGGCTTAATCAGTAACTGCCTTGTTTAATGAAGTGCCCTTGCACCCCAGGGGCCGGCTGTGCGACTGGCCGGGCTGCCTCCAGTGCTCCGGGCAATTAAGAACCAAAGGTTTCCAATTGATTCGAGGTTAAGAGGCAAGGGGACTTCGGAGGAATTAGAGTCACCTACTTAGCGGAGGTGGTGTTGAGTTCTATTCTCTGCTTCACTGGCTTAACTGCCTGCTCCGGGGGAGCATGGGGCAGGCTGGGGAAGGAACCCCCTTAAGGGACTGGTGAAATTGCAAGGGTTCCATGAATTCTTGGCTTTTGTCTTCACGACAGAAATGCCTTATGAGATCAGACCACTGCCTGATGCTCAGGGCGCTTTAACCTTCCTGGCTATTCTAAAGTATGTGCTCAGGCCAGTAGCTCTGGGCTTCATGTGCTTTATCTATGAGATGGGGGCCGAAGAACAGCCACCCTAGATTTGAATATGACGATGTGAAAGCAATTCTGAGCTGATGACAAAAATAACAAGTTACAGATCAAGTCCCTTGTTCAAATGGATCCTGGGTGTGTGTTTTAAAAACCCACACCTACACACACTCTGGCAAGCGACAGACACACACAGACACAAAATTATCCTCCACGATCACACAAATCTAATCTCGATTCTTCAAGGAAAAGAGAGAGGGGAAGAAAAGGGACTTTCATGCTTGCCTTCTTCTGGTTTATGCTGCCTGATTTCTTCCACAAATTGTGAATTACCCTCTAATTATAAAGGAAGGAAAATACCACCTTGTCCACTGCCAGGATGAAACCCCCATGAAACAGGGGGCTCAGGACTCCTGTGTAGGGAGCTCGGGCAGTCATGATGACAATGTTAGTAATGCTACTGATGATGACAGTTTATGCAGATCATTAAAAGCCTTACACGTTATATGTTATCAAATTTAAAGCTCTCTCTTCAACACTTTTTTGCCCCCCCCAAAACAAATACTTAAGCTAATTTAGCATCTCCTGGTACCTGCCACTGTTTCTTCATTTTATCCTTACTACAACCTGTTCTTTGGGTATAATTATCCAAAGCTCCAAAATGGGTTTTGGAGACATGGAAACTGAGGCTCAAAGACATCACATAGATTTGCCCAAGGTCACCTGGCTGTGAGGAGCCAGTCTAGGTGGAGACTTCAGCTCGATTCCAAAGCATACCTTCTCCTTGCCTTCCCGACCACCGTTCCTGGACTGTTTCCTCCATCACCCTCAGTAGGTTAGTGGGTGGAGGGTCTGCTGCAGGCTGGGCTGGGGTTCCTTCCGCCCCTGCTCGCATCAGCACAGCTCTGTGCAGAGGCCTCGTTTCAGGAGTGGTCAGAGAGCCTGCCGTCTCGAAGCTTGAACTCTGCTGCTCTGGGCCACCTGTGTTTCTACCACAGCCTGAGCTCTTATGAGCTGTCCATCCGGGGGCCATTATGCAACCTCTCTGTGCCTGCTTCCTATCTGTGAAATGGGCTCATGACAGTACCCGCCTCACAGGGAGGCTGGCAGGACTAAATGAGTCACTTAGCAGGCTGCACAAACATCGTGAGCACTGCTGAAATGCTAACACTTATCATCAACATTATTACTAAGAGAAAGGGTCCAGCATAGGACAAACTCAAAAGCTTCTGTTCTATGACACGCAGGAATGCTGAACCGCATCAGCAAACCGGTTTGGTGACCCCCGCTGGAGCCAGCAGTGGAATCTGATCACTCTGGGGCACCGTTGCAGCTGGGCTGTGTTCTGAACCTGTGTCCTCTCTCAGAGGCTACCTGTGCCCTGCAGAGGCTTGTGTGGCCAGGGACAGACCCCGGAAGGCTGTGGCAGGCACCTTCACCACTCAGCACAAGACACTTCTGCTACCTAAGAGCCAGGTCATCTCATCAACCCAGCCTATCTCACATCCCCCAGGGCTGCCAGCTGCCCCGATGAGCTCCTGTCCTCACTGCCCTGCCTGGCAGAGCCTGAGGCAGCGGTACAGTCTCTGCTCCCAGTTCGTGCAGGGCAGGACATAGGGTGGAGGGGAGACAGCTATGCCAAACCTGGTCCTGGCCTCAGACCCCTCTTCTCCAGGCTCTCCCGATAGACCCTATTGCTGAGAGCATGTGGCAGGTGGATGAACCCCATCATCAGGCTAAAGTCACCCCTAAGCCCTGCTGGGTGCGTTTCTTGCTCCTGCCCAGAGCCCCAGGTTGGCTTCGCAGGGCGGGGGTCTAGCACTCACCTCGTTGCTGACCACCACGTGGATGCCCGTGGGGCCCTGGCGGTACACCCGGTGGATGTGCTGTGGTGAGATGCTGTATAGGTTGGCGATCTTCTCGATCAGCTCCAAGGTGGTCAGCTCCTCCAGGAAGATGGCGTGGTACACTGGAGGGCGGAGGACAGGTCCTTCTATAGAACAAGTGTCTGCTTTCAAAGGAGCCCACCTACCAAATCTCCCCTCACCCCCTTGAACCAACAACTAGCCCAGATGGACTCTCAGATATGGCTATCCTGAGGACACCTCTGGAAGCCACAAGGCCCCTGCACGGTCCTGTGCCAGGTGAAAAGATGCCAAACTATGTTCTTTATCTCTGTTTCCATCTCTCCTGGGGAATTCGTGTAAAATGGAGAATCCCTGGATCCACCCTGGACCCCAAGATTCCTGTCTTGTTTGGGGATGGAGGCTGGCTGAAACCTGCATTTTTTAGAGATTTCCAGTGATTCTGACGTGTGGCCTGCTGTGTACCCTACCATGGGCAGGTGGAGGAAATCCCGTGTCTGGCTTCCTTCCCTTCCATTGGTTAAAGGGGTTACTGGATGGCTCCAAGAGTGGCCAAGAGTGAGACTCAAGGATAACTGCTACCTGACAGCAGAAGAGAGAGGGGCTGGCCCTCGCCCTCCTCCACAGCACAAACAATACCCAGCTGGAGCACTGTGACCCAGAAGGGTGAACGAGGTGGGACCAGAAATGTCATCAGACAGTTGGGATAATAGTGACCATGAGGCTAGTAGCAAAACCCAAACCAGTTAGGGAGAAGCAAACCCCATGGGTGATGGGGGAGACGGGCAGACCTCAACCCTCAGGGACCTCAAGTGGAAGTGAAGGCGCTCAGTCATGTCTGACTCTTTGCGACCCTGTGCACTGAAGCCTACCAGGCTTCCCTGTCCATGGAATTCTCCAGGCAAGAGTACTGGAGTGGGTTGCCATTTCCTTCTCCAGGGGATCTTCCCAAGCCAGGGATCAAACCCAGGTCTCCTGCATTGCGGGCAGACGCTTTAACCTCTGAGCCACCAGGAAAGTCCAAGTCCCTCAAAAACTAAAACACAACTGGATTAAACAAGAGGTGCCCAAACTCCTCCCTCAACTAAAGGAAGAAACCCTTGGTTCAACAAATCTGATTGGCAGCTCCATATACTAAAAGGGCACGGACACGCACATGCTCACACACAGTGGCTCCCTTTGAGGGAAGTTACAGAAGCCACAGGGTTCCAGCCACACACAGACTCGCCTTCCCAGGATTTCACACGCTGTTCACAGAATGTGGTCATTGGGTAATGCTCCTTCCTGAACTAACCAGGTAAGAATCCCAGAATCTCTGTTCCAAGATTCCTTTTTATAATAGAATTCTCACTGTACTTTTCCCTCACGCCCTAACTTTTCAGAGCTAGTTCCACTTTTTCTAATTTTACTCCTCAAACAAACTGGCCTGCAGGCATCAAAGAACCAGAGGGATTCCAGTTTAGCCCTGTGGTTGTAACCTTTCATCTCTGGGCTTTCCTGCTGCTGGAGGAATGTGGAGGTAACCAGCACTGCTCTGAACAGCAGACAGTCAGCCTTCCACTACTCAGAACTCCTCTCATCTTGTTTCTCAAGTGAGGCAACAAGACCGCGAGTGGGTCAGCCTAAGCGCAAAGCCCAAAGCTGCCACTCCCGAGAAGCCAGACCTCGGCCCTCTCCAGACCTCTGAGCCTTGGGGTGTGGGCTGGGGCGCCTGCCTGCTTTTTCCACGCACACAAGAAACTGTGAGACTCAGGCTCTGTCCTTCCCAGACTGACTGGAGGCAGAGGGCTGGACTCTTGCACACATGTCCTGAGGCCTGGATGCCAGCTGCCAGGGGCCGAATATTTGGATCCTGTCTCTGCCACTTGACACTGGCCTCTCAGGGCAGCCTCTGTGCCTCAGTTTCCCCTATAGCAAACCCTGTTGAGTCCCTTGCTGATCTGGAGGGGCACACGGCATAGAGGGGTGGGGGGAAGAGGGCTCTCACTACAGACAATGCAGAGTTCAGACCACGCGGGTGGAGCCGGGCAGCTTGTCAGACTCAGTGCTTAAAGATGCTCAGAGGTGCTGAAAACTGCTAGCCCCAAAGAACCATGTGCCCCAGAGGTGCTCTAAGACCCTCTCGGGCAGTAGCCAAACCAAATGGGAAAGCCTCACCCAGCGGCGGGAACACAGGAGGACACACTCCTGGGAATAGACTTGTCAGGTGGCACCTGTCACCAACCAGGGAGACAGAAAGCCCGACTCCCAGTTCTCCCCAGAGTAGCTCGGTGACATCGGGGACCACGTCTCCTCTCCAGGCCTGTTTCCCCCAATGGGGCATCACTAAATGGGACAAGACCTTTTCAGAGATGATCTCCACCTCACACATTTCATCCCAGGATGAAGCGCAGCAGAACCCCTCATGCATGCAGGCCAGACCAGGGGAGACACTTGGCCAGAGGGCTCGCTCTGTTGCTCTGCTGCCCCTCACCTGCCTGGGGAGGGGCTTCCCACAACTCACCACACAGGTTGGGGTCCCCACTGCCGTCCCGCTTCTGCTGCAGGGGCACACGGCTCTGCTCCAGCTCCTGGCAGACGTAAATGGTCATCTTTGGCCTCACGTTCCTGGCAGGAGGAAAGGAAGTTAAGGAGCAAGTATGGGGGACTGAGCTCTGTTGCTCCAGAATGTTCCAGAACACAGGGTGGAAAGAACAGTAGAAGGGACTTAGGGGGAAGAAAGAAGGTTGTGGAGATATAGAGTGCCTTCCTCCTCTGAGGAAGGAGCTGCCAGGGAGAGAATCCCATCCAGGTGAGCTCTGACAGCTTCGAGCAGACTTGCTGACCAGGGGATGGGCGAACCCCCAACCCCCACCCAGGACCTGCAACTCGCCTAGAGTGGACTCTGCCCATAGCACCAATCTGAAGATACGAAGCTCTTCAGGGTGATAATCAGAGCAAATGCATTCTTCAGCTTACTCTGAGCTCACTGCATCCTCACACAGCTATGGGGGAGCCAGGACCACTGTACAGATGAGGAAATTGAGGTTCACGGGGGTTAAAGGCTTGGCCCAGTTGCCATGTTCCTAAGAGGCAGATATGGCATTCAAACCCAGACATACCCTCTCACTCTCAAAGCGGTGTTGTCCATGTGTGGCTATTTAGACCACTCCATCCGCACTTGCCCCCCGCCCCCTGCACTGGGAGGACAGGGCAGGCATCTCAGAACCCACAGCCAAGAGGCGGAGACTCAGAGACCAAGGCCCCCATCAAGCCAAGAAGAGGAAAGGGGGGAGTGGATCTCCAGGCAGGGTAGGTTGTAACCCAGGGCATCTCACCCTCTCCAACATGGGCTCTGGCCGCCACCCCACTCCTGGCATCTCCTCCTGCACTCACCCCCAGAGGAGCCCAGATCCCACTAGCTAGCCCACCAGGTGTCCCAGGGGCTGAGAGATGCAGGCCACCAGCCATACCCTGCCTCCAGTGGGAACTAACACCTACCTGCCTTTAATGGCGTTGAAGAGCCGGATTCCGTCTGCAGGGCCACAGATCTGGACCAAGTCGTCTCGGGACATCTTGAGCAGGTCAGCACCTGGGCAGGTAAATGGGGCTGGCTTGTTACACAGTGACCGAGGCCTAAAGCTGTTACACGGCCGCCTCTCCAGATACCTGCCGACCCGGGGCAGGAAAGAGCCAGCCTCCACCTCAGGAGGCATGGGCATCCCACACAGAGAAATGGCAAGAGCTAAACAACATCAGATCATAGCCTNCCCAGACATACCCTCTCACTCTCAAAGCGGTGTTGTCCATGTGTGGCTATTTAGACCACTCCATCCGCACCTGCCCCCCGCCCCCTGCACTGGGAGGACGGGGCAGGCATCTCAGAACCCACAGCCAAGAGGCAGAGACTCAGAGACCAAGGCCCCCATCAAGCCAAGAAGAGGAAAGGGGGGAGTGGATCTCCAGGCAGGGCAGGTTGCAACCCAGGGCATCTCACCCTCTCCAACATGGGCTCTGGCCGCCACCCCACTCCTGGCATCTCCTCCTGCACTCACCCCCAGAGGAGCCCAGATCCCACTAGCTAGCCCACCAGGTGTCCCAGGGGCTGAGAGATGCAGGCCACCAGCCATACCCTGCCTCCAGTGGGAACTAACACCTACCTGCCTTTAATGGCGTTGAAGAGCCGGATCCCGTCTGCAGGGCCACAGATCTGGACCAAGTCGTCTCGGGACATCTTGAGCAGGTCAGCACCTGGGCAGGTAAATGGGGCCGGCTTGTTACACAGTGACCAAGGCCTGAGGCTGTTACACGGCCGCCTCCCCAGGTACCTGCCGACCCGGGGCAGGAAAGAGCCAGCCTCCGCCTCAGGAGGCATGGGCATCCCACACAGAGAAATGGCAAGAGCTAAACAACATCAGATCATAGCCCAAGAGGTGTCAGAACTTGACAACGGGGTTCACAAACTCAGCAGAACTGACAGGCATTTGCTGGTTAGTCATCCTCTCTACCTGGGCCTGACCCTCCCTCTGGGCCTTTTATTAGCATCACTGTCCGTGATGTATCTTATCAGCATGTGGCACTGATCATGTGTGTACCTGCCTGTAGGCAGAAACTCATGGCTCTCTGGAGGCTGCCAGGGAGCCTGGGCACCCAGACACCCATGCACCTAGCACCCAGACCAAGAGGTGGGACATTCCCACCAGCTCACGCGCCCCTTATGCCAGCTACTACCCCTCTCCCCACCTCTGGGAAACTGCTGTCCTGATTTCTTATACACAGAGGAGTTTCACGCGGTTTTCCATTCAC
This sequence comes from Neotragus moschatus, assembly GCA_006410615.1. Classification (NCBI taxonomy): domain Eukaryota; kingdom Metazoa; phylum Chordata; class Mammalia; order Artiodactyla; family Bovidae; genus Neotragus; species Neotragus moschatus. The sequence goes on along the minus strand of SJYA01000303.1, from coordinate 668,363 downwards.
ATGGCACTTATGTGAATGGAATTGGAAACTGCACTTTTCTAAGTCTGACTCTCCCTCCAAGTTTCATTTAAGGCTCATCTGTATTGCATGCAATATGAATCATTCATGCCACTTTTAGATAGTACTCATGACATGAATAAACCACAATGCCTGTACCCTCTCTCTGCTGATGGGCATCGTGGGTCCTCCTGGTTTGGGGTGATCATAATCGGTGGACATAGTCCTTTCCTCAAAGACCGAACAGCCGCCTAGAGCCTTGAGCTCATGTGGACTCTCCAAGGTACAAGGATGACATCAGCCTTCTGTTAAAACCTGGCCAACAGCCACGTGGTCCAGAGTTACAGGGTCTACCCCCTTTCCCTGCCACAGTTAAGATAGAGTTTGGGGTATACTTCTGCAGTCAAACTGGCTCCCCTTTCATAGGAAATAAAAGCCACGCCCTCACACTGTTGCACCAAGGTCCCTGGGCACCTCCCTCTCTGACCTTACCTCCTGTCTGACCCACTCAACCCCATCATCTGGGCCCTCAGCTCTGTGGCCACATCAGACAGGCCCCAACCTTACACTTGCTCTCTGCTTGGAAAGCTCATCACCCCCTAACACACACACACCCACTTGACTCGCACTCCTTCCAGGATTTCCTCAAAGATACCTCCTCAATGAGGTCTACACTACACCTTGCTTAAGGTGGAGACGTCCTCGGCCTGCCTCCCTCCTAGTCTTCCAAGTCCCTCCTCTAAGTCTGCCCATCACAGAAGGGTTACAGTGTGTTGAGACAGGCAGTTTACACCTCTGTGCCAACTCAGAGCTGCCTGAGGCTGGAGACCCTGCTTGACTGCCCTCATTCCGTCCACCCCCAGCACAAAGGATGTGCTAAGAAGAACTGAGCTCAAAGATGACTGTTGGGGTGCTGTTTCCCTTCTGCTACCACAGATGTCCTTGGCAGCCACTCATTTTGTTCCAGGCAACACTGACTCCCTGTCACTCTGGACTGCCAGGGGGTGAGGTTCATGGCTCAGTTTCCCTGTCCCACACTACCCCCAGCTCAGGGCTGCTGTCTGATGGAGTCATCAGCAAGGGCTTGAAAAGCCTTTACAGAAGGAAGAGCCAGCTTTCCCTTCTCACCTTGGCTGCACCACCACCTCCCACACTGCTTACCTGGAGACAGCGTGATGAGCAGCATTTGGGAGGAAGAGGCCAGGAGGCTTGCTGAGTACACCCTGGCCTTCTTGGCTAAGGGGCCCCTCCAGGAGGCACAGAGCCCACCCCGCAGGCAAGGAGCACCTTCTAAAGGCTCCCAGATGGCCCTCCCTTAATGCCACGAGCAGGTGGACACCCCAGGGGCAGGCCTGCCCATTGAGCCCTGGGCCCAGGGCCAGCACACATGAGTGACCACATGCCTCTGTGTCCCTAGGACAGACCACAGCCCCTGGGTGTCCAGGGCACCCAGAGCATGTGCTCAGTGTTCTGAGATCCCAGTAGGTTCTGTGCACCGTTCAGAGATGCTCACCCGAGAAGCTGGCGAAGAGCCGGCAGAACTGGGAGAATCTGTTGCGGTGGAGCCACTGCTGGGCGTCCTGCATGGAGGCCGAGGGGAGCAGGTGCTGCAGGCGGAGAGGACAGGCCTTGAGGGGGCGCTCACTCACCCATGCGGGAACAGGTAGCCAGCGCCCCACCTCAGTCACTTACATCACTGCCCACGGGCAGGGCTTCCACCGGGTGGGTTGGGGAGCTGTTGCTGCAAAGGAAGAGGAGAGGCGGTGAGCAGCCAGGATGCTCCTTGCTGGCCTGCCCTTCACGTCCCTCGGCTCTGGGGCTCGCTGGAAACAAAACGGGTCCTCGAGAAAAATACAAGCAGGAGCCCTGCTCCATCCCTGGAAATTCTTAACAAAGCCTCTGATGTGGACAAGGGTTCTGATGAGCTATACATCCCCATAAGCTACACACCCCCATCCCTCCTCTAAGTCTCCGGGCTTGTTTTGGGCAGATTTCATGGTCCCCACCCCAAGCCCCAGTCAGTGGGAAGGACAGACTGACCAAGGAGACTGGGCCTCAAGCCTCTCAGGGACTTGGTGCTAAGACGGCAAAGGGCCAACCACACCCAGGAGAGGGCAGAGGAATCCCTGGGGAACCATTCTGCAGCAACAGCACCCACAGTTTGGCATCCATTGGGAGAAAATCTTTCTCATGGCTTTCCCCCAAAGGGAGGCAGAGACCTGAACACCTGGGCTTTTAAGCCAAGAGAAAGACAGTCAGAGATGACCCTCCCAGATGGACAGTGGTAATACTACAATGTGAGTGGACCTGGTGTCACTGACCTGGCCACTTAAATTTGTTCAAACGATAAAATTTACATTATGTATGTGTGTATCTGTGTGTGCGCGTACACTAAGTTGCTTCAGTCACATCCGACTCTGCGACCCTATGGACTGTAGCCCACCAGGCTCTTCTGTCCATGGGAGGACATGTCATGTCTCCAGGCAAGAATACTGGAGTGGGTTTCCATGCCCTCCTCCAGGGAAATCCTCCTGGTCAAACCCACGTCTCTTATGTCTCCTGCACTGGCAGGCAGGTTCTTTACCACTAGTGCCACCTGGAAAGCCCCCTGTAACAATAAGGACAAAAGAAAAGACCTTTGCAGCAATGATTCCTAGGCCAGTCATTAGTGACTACAGATGTAGGTCATCTGGGTCCGGGGGTACCAGGACTCTACACATATTCCCCTGACCAAGTGTGGAATTCATACTCCCCTGGAAGTAGGAAAACTGAGGCTGCAGGAAGTGAAGGAATCTGCCCCCAGAAAGGTGCAGAGTTTAAGAATCTGCCTGCAGTGCAGGAGATCCGGCTTTGATCCCTGGGTTGGGAAGATCCCCTGAAGAAGGGCATGGCAACCCACTTCAGTACTCTTGCCTGGAGAATCCCATGGACAGAGGAGCCTGGTGGGCTATAGCCCACGTGGTCACAAAAAGTCAGGCATGACTGAGCGACTAACACTTTCATTTTTTTTCACTTCCTGAATAAAATACAGCAGCCCTTCCTTGTGCCCCCTTCTCAGTAAGGACTGTCCTTACCTNTGGCAGACGTAAATGGTCATCTTTGGCCTCACGTTCCTGGCAGGAGGAAAGGAAGTTAAGGAGCAAGTATGGGGGACTGAGCTCTGTTGCTCCAGAATGTTCCAGAACACAGGGTGGAAAGAACAGTAGAAGGGACTTAGGGGGAAGAAAGAAGGTTGTGGAGATACAGAGTGCCTTCCTCCTCTGAAGAAGGAGCTGCCAGGGAGAGAATCCCATCCAGGTGAGCTCTGACAGCTTCGAGCAGACTTGCTGACCAGGGGATGGGCGAACCCCCAACCCCCACCCAGGACCTGCAACTCGCCTAGAGTGGACTCTGCCCGTAGCACCAATCTGAAGATACGAAGCTCTTCAGGGTGATAATCAGAGCAAATGCATTCTTCAGCTTACTCTGAGCTCACTGCATCCTCACACAGCTATGGGGGAGCCAGGACCACTGTACAGATGAGGAAATTGAGGTTCACGGGGGTTAAAGGCTTGGCCCAGTTGCCAAATTCCTCAGAGGCAGATATGGCATTCAAACCCAGACATACCCTCTCACTCTCAAAGCGGTGTTGTCCATGTGTGGCTATTTAGACCACTCCATCCGCACCTGCCCCCCGCCCCCTGCACTGGGAGGACGGGGCAGGCATCTCAGAACCCACAGCCAAGAGGCAGAGACTCAGAGACCAAGGCCCCCATCAAGCCAAGAAGAGGAAAGGGGGGAGTGGATCTCCAGGCAGGGCAGGTTGCAACCCAGGGCATCTCACCCTCTCCAACATGGGCTCTGGCCGCCACCCCACTCCTGGCATCTCCTCCTGCACTCACCCCCAGAGGAGCCCAGATCCCACTAGCTAGCCCACCAGGTGTCCCAGGGGCTGAGAGATGCAGGCCACCAGCCATACCCTGCCTCCAGTGGGAACTAACACCTACCTGCCTTTAATGGCGTTGAAGAGCCGGATCCCGTCTGCAGGGCCACAGATCTGGACCAAGTCGTCTCGGGACATCTTGAGCAGGTCAGCACCTGGGCAGGTAAATGGGGCCGGCTTGTTACACAGTGACCAAGGCCTGAGGCTGTTACACGGCCGCCTCCCCAGGTACCTGCCGACCCGGGGCAGGAAAGAGCCAGCCTCCGCCTCAGGAGGCATGGGCATCCCACACAGAGAAATGGCAAGAGCTAAACAACATCAGATCATAGCCCAAGAGGTGTCAGAACTTGACAACGGGGTTCACAAACTCAGCAGAACTGACAGGCATTTGCTGGTTAGTCATCCTCTCTACCTGGGCCTGACCGTCCCTCTGGGCCTTTTATTAGCATCACTGTCCGTGATGTATCTTATCAGCACGTGGCACTGATCATGTGTGTACCTGCCTGTAGGCAGAAACTCATGGCTCTCTGGAGGCTGCCAGGGAGCCTGGGCACCCAGACACCCATGCACCTAGCACCCAGACCAAGAGGTGGGACATTCCCACCAGCTCACGCGCCCCTTATGCCAGCTACTACCCCTCTCCCCACCTCTGGGAAACTGCTGTCCTGATTTCTTATACACAGAGGAGTTTCACGCGGTTTTCCATTCACATGGCACTTATGTGAATGGAATTGGAAACTGCACTTTTCTAAGTCTGACTCTCCCTCCAAATTTCATTTAAGGCTCATCTGTATTGCATGCAATATGAATCATTCATGCCCACTTTTAGACAGTACTCATGACATGAATAAACCACAATGCCTGTACCCTCTCTCTGCTGATGGGCATCGTGGGTCCTCCCGGTTTGGGGTGATCATAATCGGTGGACATGGTCCTTTCCTCAAAGACCGAACAGCCGCCTAGAGCCTTGAGCTCATGTGGACTCTCCAAGGTACAAGGATGACATCAGCCTTCTGTTAAAACCTGGNCACCCAGACCAAGAGGTGGGACATTCCCACCAGCTCACGCGCCCCTTATGCCAGCTACTACCCCTCTCCCCACCTCTGGGAAACTGCTGTCCTGATTTCTTATACACAGAGGCGTTTCACACGGTTTTCCATTCACATGGCACTTATGTGAATGGAATTGGAAACTGCACTTTTCTAAGTCTGACTCTCCCTCCAAATTTCATTTAAGGCTCATCTGTATTGCATGCAATATGAATCATTCATGCCCACTTTTAGACAGTACTCATGACATGAATAAACCACAATGCCTGTACCCTCTCTCTGCTGATGGGCATCGTGGGTCCTCCCGGTTTGGGGTGATCATAATCGGTGGACATGGTCCTTTCCTCAAAGACCGAACAGCCGCCTAGAGCCTTGAGCTCATGTGGACTCTCCAAGGTACAAGGATGACATCAGCCTTCTGTTAAAACCTGGCCAACAGCCACGTGGTCCAGAGTTACAGGGTCTACCCCCTTTCCCTGCCACAGTTAAGATAGAGTTTGGGGTATACTTCTGCAGTCAAACTGGCTCCCCTTTCATAGGAAATAAAAGCCACGCCCTCACACTGTTGCACCAAGGTCCCTGGGCACCTCCCTCTCTGACCTTACCTCCTGTCTGACCCACTCAACCCCATCATCTGGGCCCTCAGCTCTGTGGCCACATCAGACAGGCCCCAACCTTACACTTGCTCTCTGCTTGGAAAGCTCATCACCCCCTAACACACACACACCCACTTGACTCGCACTCCTTCCAGGATTTCCTCAAAGATACCTCCTCAATGAGGTCTACACTACACCTTGCTTAAGGTGGAGACGTCCTCGGCCTGCCTCCCTCCTAGTCTTCCAAGTCCCTCCTCTAAGTCTGCCCATCACAGAAGGGTTATAGTGTGTTGAGACAGGCAGTTTACACCTCTGTGCCAACTCAGAGCTGCCCGAGGCTGGAGACCCTGCTTGACTGCCCTCATTCCGTCCACCCCCAGCACAAAGGATGTGCTAAGAAGAACTGAGCTCAAAGATGACTGTTGGGGTGCTGTTTCCCTTCTGCTACCACAGATGTCCTTGGCAGCCACTCATTTTGTTCCAGGCAACACTGACTCCCTGTCACTCTGGACTGCCAGGGGGTGAGGTTCATGGCTCAGTTTCCCTGTCCCACACTACCCCCAGCTCAGGGCTGCTGTCTGATGGAGTCATCAGCAAGGGCTTGAAAAGCCTTTACAGAAGGAAGAGCCAGCTTTCCCTTCTCACCTTGGCTGCACCACCACCTCCCACACTGCTTACCTGGAGACAGCGTGATGAGCAGCATTTGGGAGGAAGAGGCCAGGAGGCTTGCTGAGTACACCCTGGCCTTCTTGGCTAAGGGGCCCCTCCAGGAGGCACAGAGCCCACCCCGCAGGCAAGGAGCACCTTCTAAAGGCTCCCAGATGGCCCTCCCTTAATGCCACGAGCAGGTGGACACCCCAGGGGCAGGCCTGCCCATTGAGCCCTGGGCCCAGGGCCAGCACACATGAGTGACCACATGCCTCTGTGTCCCTAGGACAGACCACAGCCCCTGGGTGTCCAGGGCACCCAGAGCATGTGCTCAGTGTTCTGAGATCCCAGTAGGTTCTGTGCACCGTTCAGAGATGCTCACCCGAGAAGCTGGCGAAGAGCCGGCAGAACTGGGAGAATCTGTTGCGGTGGAGCCACTGCTGGGCGTCCTGCATGGAGGCCGAGGGGAGCAGGTGCTGCAGGCGGAGAGGACAGGCCTTGAGGGGGCGCTCACTCACCCATGCGGGAACAGGTAGCCAGCGCCCCACCTCAGTCACTTACATCACTGCCCACGGGCAGGGCTTCCACCGGGTGGGTTGGGGAGCTGTTGCTGCAAAGGAAGAGGAGAGGCGGTGAGCAGCCAGGATGCTCCTTGCTGGCCTGCCCTTCACGTCCCTCGGCTCTGGGGCTCGCTGGAAACAAAACGGGTCCTCGAGAAAAATACAAGCAGGAGCCCTGCTCCATCCCTGGAAATTCTTAACAAAGCCTCTGATGTGGACAAGGGTTCTGATGAGCTATACATCCCCATAAGCTACACACCCCCATCCCTCCTCTAAGTCTCCGGGCTTGTTTTGGGCAGATTTCATGGTCCCCACCCCAAGCCCCAGTCAGTGGGAAGGACAGACTGACCAAGGAGACTGGGCCTCAAGCCTCTCAGGGACTTGGTGCTAAGACGGCAAAGGGCCAACCACACCCAGGAGAGGGCAGAGGAATCCCTGGGGAACCATTCTGCAGCAACAGCACCCACAGTTTGGCATCCATTGGGAGAAAATCTTTCTCATGGCTTTCCCCCAAAGGGAGGCAGAGACCTGAACACCTGGGCTTTTAAGCCAAGAGAAAGACAGTCAGAGATGACCCTCCCAGATGGACAGTGGTAATACTACAATGTGAGTAGACCTGGTGTCACTGACCTGGCCACTTAAATTTGTTCAAACGATAAAATTTACATTATGTATGTGTGTATCTGTGTGTGCGCGTACACTAAGTTGCTTCAGTCACATCCGACTCTGCGACCCTATGGACTGTAGCCCACCAGGCTCTTCTGTCCATGGGAGGACATGTCATGTCTCCAGGCAAGAATACTGGAGTGGGTTTCCATGCCCTCCTCCAGGGAAATCCTCCTGGTCAAACCCACGTCTCTTATGTCTCCTGCACTGGCAGGCAGGTTCTTTACCACTAGTGCCACCTGGAAAGCCCCCTGTAACAATAAGGACAAAAGAAAAGACCTTTGCAGCAATGATTCCTAGGCCAGTCATTAGTGACTACAGATGTAGGTCATCTGGGTCCGGGGGTACCAGGACTCTACACATATTCCCCTGACCAAGTGTGGAATTCATACTCCCCTGGAAGTAGGAAAACTGAGGCTGCAGGAAGTGAAGGAATCTGCCCCCAGAAAGGTGCAGAGTTTAAGAATCTGCCTGCAGTGCAGGAGATCCGGCTTTGATCCCTGGGTTGGGAAGATCCCCTGAAGAAGGGCATGGCAACCCACTTCAGTACTCTTGCCTGGAGAATCCCATGGACAGAGGAGCCTGGTGGGCTATAGCCCACGTGGTCACAAAAAGTCAGGCATGACTGAGCGACTAACACTTTCATTTTTTTTCACTTCCTGAATAAAATACAGCAGCCCTTCCTTGTGCCCCCTTCTCAGTAAGGACTGTCCTTACCTAGTAAATCAAGTTCTTGTCTGGCTTGCCCATCAGTAAAGTTCTCTGCCAAGCAGGGGCTCCAAACAACCCGCCTGTTCTACATGCCCCTGTTAAACCTATCTGGCATCCTCCCCGCCCCCACCAACAGGGAGGGCAGTGTCGTCACAGTGACACCACAGGAGGAGGGACAGCTGCCTGCCGGTCCCTGCACATCTGTCACCTTGGAAGCAGCACGGCCTGGGCCTTGGCAGAGCCGGTGACCAGAGGTGAAGTCGCCTCTGTGCTGTGGGTCCGGATACCCGGGGGGGGGAGAGGATGGGGGGGAGATCCTGAGCCGAGTTCCTCTGCCCAGTGACCATGCACAGGGGCTGCAGCAAGATCTAAGAAGCCTCTCCAGCCACTACGGGGTCCAGACGTCCACCTCCTGAGGCCCCAGCTGTCTAGGAGGTGGTCCAGGAGCTCGCGGGCTGGCCTACCTTAACTTGGGGAGGGAGTGGGTACTGGGTGCTTAGTTACTCCACCAGTCGGCCTTTCTAGAAGTATAATCAAGCACGGAAACCTGTACACATGATGCTAAAAATGGTTGTGAATACCAGTCAACCGCCCTGAAACTCAATTGATGCTGGGATACAGGAGCAGTGAAGACACATAGAGTGAGTCCGCACCTGTGGTCAGTTTACAGACCACAAAGGAGAGAGGGTGCACGTACCCTTCGCCGAGGCCGAAGCTGTTTGGTGAGCCGTTGTAGCTTGGGGATGAGGCACTATTCACCTGGTAAACCACATCGGGCCATGGGGAGCACTGTGGGGAGAGAGCACAGGGTGGCAGTGGTCCCCGAGGACCCAGACCTGCAGATGAGACGAGCCCAGCTTCCCTCGCCCTCCCACTCAGTGTGAAATCACAATCTTTCAACACCCAACCCACACTGACCTGGTACCCAGGGATGGGCAGGGTGCTCAGACCACACTGAAGAAATCAGATAGAGCCAAGAAGAGACCTCGTCATCAGTAGGTCATCCCCAGGGCAAGCAAAGCATGACACATGTCTGTCAGAGCTTCCGAGCAGCCAAAGCAAAGAGGGAAACCTCATCAGTGCAGGACAGGCCAGGTGACCACAGGCAGGTCTTCCCCATACAGACAAATGGGTGTAAATGCAAGAAACAGGGAGCACTGGCTGGCCCACTTCCAAAAGAAAATCACCGATGAAGCTCCGTATTACTAATAGCATCTCCTGATGGGCCTCAGATGACAGGGACAGGCACCTCCACACTGGCTCGTAGCAGCCTGTCCCCAGCACAACTCCACGGGTATTTATGACATTTGAGGCATCCTGCTCAACCCAGGAGCTGAGGGAGACACAGCAACGCAAATGACGTGACCCCAAATGCCCAGAACTTCTTGTGCTGAAGCCTAAATGAGCATGTAGGACTCCCCCAAAGCAAGCCTAGACATGTGGGTGCTGCCTGGGGGTTGAGGGACCAAGCATTCACCACTTCCTTTTTCTGCCCTGGACACGGTCAGACGGAAGCATTCCTGAGACTTACGATCATCCACCTGACCACAGGGTGGGTCAATATTTAACTCTGTTCTGAGTGAGGGCTGGAATGTGTTGGTGCAGAATCCTGGAGCCCTCGGGGGTAGGAAAACTGATGAGCTGACAAGAGGAGAGCCAGTAGCTCCTAAAGCTACAGATTGGGTAGGGATTTCAATACCTGGTCGGGGAGAGGGGCTGGGACACAGTCTGGAGCACCCAGGGGACCTGCCTCCAGCAGGAAGGCGGGGGAGAGTCAGGCACCAGAGGCTGAGGCCCAGGTTGGAAGGAGAGGTGGCCACAGACAGGACTGGGGAGCAGGGAGGGTCCTCAGGGCATGTCACCAGCATATATCAAGCCCGGGAAGAGCTAAGTGTCCAAGCGCTGCCCTACACCATGTACTGCTGGCTCTGACCAGCTTCCAGGGGGCAGGGCTCCCCCTGTGCCGGGGCTCTCGGCCACCGTCAGCCTCGATCCAGTGAAAGGCTAGCATGCGTCTGTCTGCAAAATTAGGGTCCCTGCTCTCCTTTTGCAAATACTCCTCTGCAGACGGCTTGTGTGTGTGTCTCTCTCACACCCACACACACATCCTCACATACACACACAGCTCATCAGACAGGACCTAATCACCGGTCCCTGAGCCACCCTGTGTCTGGACCTCATCCTTCACAGACTTAACCTCACCATGGTCAGCACTGGACCTCAGGCATCCATGGAGGGCCTCCCGAGTAAGTCAGAATATTCACACAACACCTATTAGCTGGCCTGATCACAGGGCACAGTGGGGAAGAGTTGTTAACATCAGAAACAGAGCCCAGTAAACGCAGCAGCAGCAGCAGGAAGGGCCCGTAGCAGGAGGAGAAGGAGCCTGCGATAGGGAGCGTCTCCGACGGACCCTGGATGGAAGGCCAGAGCAGGCTGGTGTCAGCACCTGGGTTATGAGGAAATGCACCCCAATATCCATCCCAACAGCCAGAGAGGGAGTGCTACCCCTTGGACCCAGCAACCCCTGCTCTGAGAACAGAAGCTGCAGACATTCTTTCCTCGTGGAGAACTTCACATGAGCAAGGTGTTCACAGCGCCCTGTGTGAAACAGCGGGAGCCTGAGAACAGTCCAGCGTCCGCCAGCAGGCTGTCCACACAGAGAAGGCTATAGTGCTGGATGAAGCACTGGAAAGCTCTTTATGAACAGATAAGAAACGCCAGGAAATAGAGACAGTCAACCTTAGAACAGTGACTCTGTGTGTGTGTGTGTGTGTGTGTGTGTGTGTGTGTGTGCTGTTGGGAAAAAAAAAGCACGCGTGGGGCAAACTTGTTTGGTTTCCTTCTCAGAGAATGTGGGGCCCGATACAGAAGGACCCAAGGTCACCTACTGTCCTGGGGAAGAGAAACTGAGGCTGGATAGTGCTGGGAGCGATATTTTCTGATGGAGATTCTTATATCTTTTGAATTTGGACCACATGAATATATTATCTATTAAAAAAAAAATCTAATTTTGAAATGTGCCTGGTGAAATGTGCCAACAGCAGCCAAGAGTTAGAAGGTATTTGTAAAACGTGTCCCTGGACACCAGGCCTCAGATGCCAGCAGTTCCAGACACGGGAACACACCAGGACTGAACAGTGCTCTCAGAAGCACTCACCCCAAACAGGCACTTTTCCAAGGATCCAGGCTGACAGCCCCTCTGCCCACCCGCAGGAGGAGGCCCCCGGCTCACCTCTGAGAGGATGGTGGTCTCATAGGACGGCTGGTACTTCTCCTTCTCTTGGGCCGTTCTTTTCTCCATCTTTTCCCGGTCGGTCTTCTGCTTCCGGTCGGCTCCCTTTGGCTGTAAGTGCAGAGCACAGGGGTCCAATGAGCTCAAAGCTGGCAGAGGCAGCTGTTTGGGGCAGATCCAGAACTGAGGGGTGGCCCCTAAGGCTGGCACACTCCCCCCTCACCCCAAGCAGGGTCTCATGGACAAGAAAGACTGTCCCTCACCTCCCAGGCATCCGCACATGGTTCTCCTGCCTGGAACCCTTGCCCACCCTAAGGGAGCTCAGAGCCCACTCCTGGTCCTTCAGGGACTCTTACAGGGTCCACTCAGCTGCTCTGGCAGGCATGCTTGGGGCAGAGCTTTAACAATGGCCACTTGCTAATAGAAAAGACCCCTCAGGAGCCTTCCTTGGGTTCCCCATGGAGAGAGACAGGAAGTGGACAGACTAGGGACTGCTAGCCAGGGCTCCACCTACACTCGCGGTCCACCTCTCCCAGCTTACAGTTTGCCTGCAGGGTAACATCCATCCCGACATGGCCTGTCTTGGGTACCTAGCGCATCTGACGAATTCATAGGTATCCAGGCCTCACAGGTACTACTATCGGCCTCATTTACAGATTAAGGAGACAGAAGGTCCAGTGACCCATCGAGACTGGAGAGGAACCATGTGCTGATCAAGTCAAGACTCCAGGTCAGAAGCCAGCTGGGCACAGCCACCATGCTGGCTCCAGCAGGCCCAGCTGATGGGGACTGTTTGGACCACTAAGACTATCCTCTTCCGAGTTCACAGTCTGCTGGGCAGGGTCAGATATCACAACTCCGAAGGGCCCTGAACTGAGTGTTTACTCTGTATGGGGCAGACCACACGAGGTGGGCAGTCAGTGAAGAAAATCCACCCTTCCGCTCTATGGTGCCTTTGGGATCATCCTGGCGGGCACTTTCCTCAGGCTGCAGCTGCTGACTCCCAACTCAAGGGGCATTAGGAAATAGCCTTTGAGGGGACACCCAGGCTGGAGGGGGGAAGCTTTGCTAGGGGTCCTATGGGAACATGAACGATGGATCTGGTGTCCAGTGGGAGAACCAGGTGTGCGGTAGCTGGACCCCCATCATCTGGCTTCCCTGCTCCACCTCCACCCTGTCCCAGAAAGGAGGCCCTTCCTCCCAGCCCAGAAACATTACTGGCAGAAAAAGGCTGAGCTTGCCTGTTGGGGACACCACTCAGCCCCAGGGAGACCCCTGCAAGGAGTTGGCAGGGTAGAGAGAGTCCCCACAGAGCAGCAACCCAAGAAGCCAGGGGCTTCCTAGTAACCAGGGTGACCTGAGATGGGAGAGTTACGGGCAGTTTGGCAGGGCTCTGCCTGGCCCTGGTGCACACCTACCTCAACTGCTCCTGTGGTTGGGTGGCCAGGCCACCTCAGGCATTCTGAGGAGCTCATTTCAGGTGACAGAGCTTCCCTGGTGGCTCAGATGGTAAAGAATCTGCCTGAGATGCAAGAGACCCAGGTAGGATCCCTGGGTCGGGAAGATTCCCTGGAGAAAGGAATGGCTACCCACTCCAGCATTCTTGCTTGGACAATTCCATGGACAGAGGAGACTGGTGGTCCATGGGGTTGCAAAGAGTCGGACAGAAACGACAGAGCGACTAACACTTCTGCTTTCACTTTCATTTTGGGTGACAGATGCTCCTTCCCTCTTGCAGGAGATGCCAAAGCAGCTCCCAGCTCCATTCCCCCAGTAAGGCCTGGTGTGGTGTTGAGGAGCCAGGTAGAGCCCTCATTTCTGAGTGTCCGCCTTGAGGTGTAAGAGGGGGAGCTGGCAGGGGCCACGGGGAGAACTGGGCCTCCCTGGCACTGTTCCTCCCTCCTACCGCCTGGCCCAGGGCCTGATCCCAGGGCATCACACTGGATGCAACCCCACTGGAGGGCAGAAGATGGCTGGTGGGATGTGGTCTGCACACAACCAAGAGAGGATGGGACCGCAGGACAGGCAGAGACCACCCACTGTGCAGCCTCGGAGCTGTCCAGGGTGAGCTAGAATCGAGAACCCAAGACCAGAGGCACCGGCGAGCAGGAGCTGCAGCCCAACGCTCCCCAAAGACGGCCCCGTCCTAACGCCCAGAGCCTGGGAGAACGTTAGTTACCTCAGGGCACAAGAGGGCAAGGCTGCAAATGGAATCAGGATTGCCAACAGTGAGAGACTAAGATAGGAAGGTGAGCCTGGCCATCCCAGTGGGCCCAGTGCAATCATGGAGGCTTAAAGTGTGTGTTGGGGGGAGCATGGAGGGATTGGGGTGATGCTGGCTTTGAGGATGGAGGAGGGGCCACAGGCCAAGGAATGCAGATGCCTCTAGAAGCTGGAGAAGGCAAGGAAAGAGATTCTCCCCTAGGGCCTCCAGAAAGGAATTTAACCTTCCTGATGCCTGACCCTAGCCCAGTGAAACCCGCTTCAGACTTCAGCATTAAAAGATAATGTAGTACTAAGCCACTCAACTTTTTTTTTTTTTTTTTTTTTAAATCAAGAGGGGGATATAAATATGAGGGAGAAATGTAACTTCCTTTGGAGGCTAGATGCAAGGCTTCATCATACTGAAGTAGCTTTCTGGAGGTGCCACTGCTCTGGCAGCAGAGACAAACTCACCTCCGCCAACAGATAGAGCCTGGCCAGGGCCTCAGAATCCTCTGCCCACAGCCTTCAGACGGCCAGACACTATCAGTGGGGATGAAGCTGGCTGCCCAGCTGTGTGGTCACCTAAGTGCAGACACGGGCAGCTTCAGGGCCTTCCCGTCCAGTTGGGAAATGGGCCAGATGAGCACTCTGCCACCAGGTTGATGGTTCTACCTGCGGGCGTTTATGTCCACATCCATCCCTAGCTCAGGAACAGCAACACTGACCCAGCTTCTTCTAGGACAGGGCCTCGTTTCTACAGCCTCTCCCTCTGGCATCTCCAGCTCCAGCAGCTGGAACTCTGTCAATAAGCCCCCAGGTCCCAATTGCGAAAGACAGGAGGAGGAAAGGCACCTGGGCTGGTCCCCAGGCGCCTGCTGGGATTCCCCAGGAAAGCGGGCCGGTCCCATCTGCTGGCAGCAGTCCTGCTCAGGGCCGGTGCACCCACCAGAGTGATGCGGACTCTGCTGTCACCCCCTCCCCACAGGGCCACCCTGAGCTGCACCACTGGCAGTCATTTTTAGGAAATAATCTGTCCAGAGAGATGGGATGAGAAACAATGACAGGCAACTGCAGGGGGTGAGGCAAGAAAGGAAAAAGGAGGCGGTACCAGGAGGCCATTGCAGAGGGACAAGGATCTTGGGGCCCTAAAGAACAGCATCCACTGGGATTAACAGATACACAGTAACATATGTAAAACAGATAACCAACCAGGACCCACTGTACAGCACAGGGCACTATCTGAAATATTCTGTAATAAGCTATAATGGAAAAGAATTGATACATATAACTGAATCACTGCACTATACACCTGAAACTAATACAGCTTTGTAAACTAACTATACTGCTATAAAAACATTTTCAAAAATAACATCCATGGTCAGGACCTTCAAAGAGGGTCTCCTGACTTGTTTTGTTAGGAGAATCTAATGGGCAATAACGGAATCGGTGGCCAAAGTGCTTGGGAGGAAAACAGAAATCTCTAACTGTGCCAGTCCCACCACTCTAGTCAGGCAGGGCTGAGCCCAGCTACCTGTGAGGGTGAAAGAGCCCAGGCAGGAGCCCCTCGCCCCTGGCCGCTGCCCTCACTGCCGAGCTCCGGGGCTTTGGCCTCCAGTCCCGGGCTCGGGTGGCGGTGGGCGGGGCGCTGGCGGCCGTCCTACCTTGAACACCTTGATCTGGCAGCTGGCTGAGTGCAAGTGCTCCGTGTACTCTCCATTTTCGCTCTGCTTGAAGGTGTCGATCTGCACCCGGAAGGGCACACCCTTCTCACCCCCATGCTTCCTCGGGGTGAACTCAGTGCTGATACAGTGCACCTGCGGGGGATGCGGCAGGCAGTTAGCCAGAGGTGGGCGAGGGGGGGGCGGGTCTGAACCCGCAGGAGCTCCTCTCCCAGTAGATGTGTCCATCCCACATAGTCAGGCCCGCCTCCACCTCCCCGCTGTCCCCCAGTGCTGGCCACTCCATCAGGCCACTGGCCACCCCCCATAGCCTCTCACTTCCATCCTTTGACCTTGGAGGCCCTGCCTGACCAGCTAAATCCTTGCCATTACTCCAGGCCCACTGACCCCAGCAACTCCCTCTCACTCCTCCCCCGAGACCTCTGCCGGGGCAAATCCCAGAGACCACAGAGCAGGGACCAGAGCTTAGTTGCAGTTTTTTCCATAAGGTGGTATGAAAAATCTGAACAAACTTTCTGGCCAACCCAATACAACTACATATGGTTGTAATAATAAACAATAACATTATAATAATTCTTTTGAAATGCAATTCGAGTATTATAACTATGCAAGGCAAAAAGGTCGCTTACTCTCACTGAGCGACTACTATGAACCAGGCCTATGGTCATGGCTCTGTTTTCATTCTCTAATTTAGAGGAAAACCAAGAAGCTCAAAAAGGGACCCACAGCAAGTGAGAGAGCCAGGGGAAGCCCAGAAGCACAGGGCCCTGGCCATGCCCTCGGGCAACTGGATCCTCTGTAGTGTTTAACATAAGGTCAGGTCCATAGCAGAAGCTCTTATGGGCTTCCCTGTTGGCTCAGATGGTAAAGAATGTGCCTGCAATGCAGGAGACCGGGGTTCAATCCCTGAGTAGAAAAGATCCTTGGGAAAAGGAAATGGCCAACCCACTCCAGCATTCTTGCCTGGAGAATCCTACGGACAGAGGAGCCTGGCGGGATATATAGTACATGGGGTTGCAAAGAGTCGGACACAATTGAGCAACTAAGACTTTCACTTTCATACCAGGGGCTTCAGAATTAAACATTTAATAATAGAAACAATTATGAAAAAAAATTGTACTTCAAATTATTTATTCTAGGACTCAGTTACTGTGTAAAAAGCTTACATATTGATAAGCAACACCCACGCAGGAGTCTACAACATCCCATATCTTCCTCCTAGCCCCAGTGACCAACCAGTCTCATGGTTCTGGGCCCCATTCACCCTCCTTCTCAGCCTCCTTGCCTGTAGCCAAAGCCAAAAGCCCATCAAGGCCCCACACATGGATGGTTTTGAGAAACAACACGATGGACCCCAAAGTTCTGACTTCCCCACAAAGGGCAACCTCCTTCCTACTCACCTGAATGAACGCAGATGCTCTCTTTGAAGGATCCCACAAAAACTCGACTGCATTCAGCTGGGTCGGGCTGGCCCTGGGGTCCAAGATACCAACAGACAGTGGAATATCTGTGCACACACACACACACACAAAAGTGCAATCGTCAGCCACTCCCAATATTTCGGGAAGGACTCCTATTACAGGTCCAAACTCCTTTAAACAATTTGAAATGCCAAGAGTTCTGAAAGCTAGGTTCTGCACAGCTCATTTGACAGAATCCTGACTTGAATCTCCATGAAGCTATTCTGAGCCTTCGCCCCACTGTGTGCCATCACTCTATATGGCCACAAGAACATGGCCTGTTGGTGTGACCCAACTGTGGGTCTACACACCCTATTATTATTCCAACTTCTGAATTCCAAAACCCATCTGGCCCCCAGTTTTGTGAATAAAAAGCCTGCAGACCACTGCCTGAGCCCTCAGTTCCATTTCCATTGCCCCTTCTCTGATGCCCACCCTGCCCTCCATCAACACAGGATCCTTCTGTGAAGGTTTCCCTGCTTCTCACTTCCTGATGACAGGTCCTTATTTCTAAATGCACCCCCATGTACCCCAAAAGGGGTACTCCCCGAGGGCAGGGCTCATGATGTGGTCACCTCCACCAGCTCCCATGGGGTTTCACACAAGGCAGAAGTGTGGTAAGAGGCCCTGGACACTGCTGGGTTCGGATGGTGCCCAGGAAGAACCCCCATTCAGCCCAGAAACCCACCAATGTCCAGGATCCGGTCCCCAGGCCGGCTCCACCGCCAGCCCTCCAGCTGCTGGTGCTCTGTGTACTGCAGACGCCGGTCATGAAACACCACGCGGATGATGCTCTGGGGGCCGGGGTCAGGGGGGTGGCAGGGGGGAGAACAGCTGAGTGTGGGGCCCAGAGGGACCCACAAGGAACCCACCCTGACCTTCCCCCAATCAGACAAACCTTTCTTCCTCCGAGGCCCTCTGCCTGGGGCCTTTCCCCCAGCTCCTCATGTCACCCCTCCCTCCTCGGAACCCCAAAAATACAAACAACAGCACCAACAGCTAGGGATGCCCTGCTCTCAAGGGGCTGCTACGTGCTTTGTACACATGGGTCATTTACAACCCTTCTGTGCAGGGGAGCAAACTGAAGCTCAGAAAACAATGGGAAGAGGCAAAGCCAGGCTGCAACCCGAGTCTGTGTGACCTGGCCATCAGCTTCTGGCACTGCCGGACTGACCAAGGCCCTTCAGACCACACACTCCAGGGACCTTGAGCCCGCCTCTGTCCCTGGAGCTTTCCCCAAACCTCCCAGGCACTCCTGATTTCCAGTGCACGCCCAGGTGTTAGGCCACCAGTCAAGCACCCCCAGGTGCCGAGGCAAGGTGCAGATTGGAGCCTTACCTTCACATATTTTGTGTTCAGATCCTGAAAATCTCCCAGTTTCCTGTTCTCCAGCAGTCGGATTTCATAAGACTGACCTGGAGGGAGTTAATGGTACATTTTCCACTTCTATTTTCAAATTTGGGGCTTCGCCAAGCTAGAGGCCTTCTCAATGCCCACCCAGGCCTCATGGCTCTGCGACCAAAGCAGAGAAGAAAAGCCAGGGACAAGAGAAGTTCAGATCACACTATGGACAGGACACCTCATTTGTCCATCTGACCTGGTAGGGACCTAGGGCCCCCCAGGTAATGCACATGACGCTGGAGAGAGACAGCACCTCTACAGCTTTCAAAGACAGAATCCAAAACAATACAGTCAGCATTACATTTACAGAGCACAACTTTGTATTTCTTTATAAAGAACATCCCCCATACACTCAGATGGAGAACACAGATACTTAAATCTACATTCAATAACTCAACAGATGGACCCTTTCTGAGAGCAAGTTTAAAGGAATAAATAAAAACCTGTTAAACATTGTCTCTAACTGCAGAATGAAGAGCATTTTCTCAAGCTAAAAGAATTTCATGTATTTGAAAGGTGTGGGGATTCTGTCTGGGGACATGTAACCAGCAAGAGCCAGTTAAAGAATACAGATGGGGAAAAGATCCATCCATAAGAACAGACTTAAAACACCAAACTTTAAAGTATCTACGAGTTACCTGAAGCAAACTACACACATTTTACTGGAAGATAAAACATACCTTGAAAAAATACAATACAAAACATTCCTAGACAGAAAGAACACCTATCAAATGATGTCAACTTTTTCCAAAGCAAGTTCAGCGACAACTCTAAAACACCTTGCCACACACTGCAGCTTAACAATGGATGTGTTGCAAATAAGAGAGAACAAATGATTTCATCATTGGTCTTGGTAAATCCAATCAAATTCTGTTAAAAAAAAATTTTTCTTTTCAAATAATGATAGGCTCTCAAGAAGTTAAAAATAGTACACAAAGGTCCTGAGTATCAGCCCCTAGCTTCCCCCAGGGGTGGCATCTGAGTTCACTATGGTACATTATCAAAACTGACCATGGCACAGTGCAATTAACTAAACCCCAGACCTCACTCAGGTTTCCCTGGGTTTTGCAGATTTAACCCAAGTTACCACTAGATTAAAAAGTTAATTTGCTAAAGTCTTGTGTTAACATGAATAATTGCTTATCAGACACTCAATGGGGACGGACTGAACCTAAATCAATGAAAGAAAAGGAAATCTAATATAGAGAAAGACACAGATACAGATATATATGCATCTAGGAGTGGCACAAACCCAGTGGTTAACAGTCTTACTATATCTAAAAAAGCAATGATTAGACAAATATTAAGATTCCCTGGAGTGGTTCAATTGTAGCCTCCCAAAATTATGTCCATACCCTAATCTCCAGAACCTGAGAATATTATCTTTGCTTTGGAAAAAGTTTTTGCAGATGCAATTAAGTTAAGGATATTGAGGTGAGGAGAGAGGATCCTGGTTTGTCCTGGAGGTCCCTACATCCAATGACAAGTGCCCTTGTAAGAGGACACACAGAGAAAAGAAGGAGCAGGGAACCACGGGAGCAGAGACTGGACTGATTAGGCCACAAGCCAAGGAGTGCCTGGAGCCACCCAAAGCCTGGATAGAATAAACCTTTGCTTTGTTTTAAGCCAACATGTTTGTAGTTCTTTCGTTAAAGTAACCCCATGAAACTACTACAGTCCTTCCCTCAATGAAAAACACAATGGACAGACACTCTGAAATCAATCATTCATTTCAAGTATGTTCTGAGCATTAATGACCACGTGCCAAATGGCATGTGAATCCTGGGAGATGAGCAGAGGGACCCAGTGGTGTGGCCATGGACACAATACTGGCTGGGCTCAGAGATGCCCACTCAGCGAAGCTCCCTTCTCCCTTCAGGAAGGCAGGACTTGTCCAGCTGGTTTCCACCAGCCCTGGCTCCCTCTCCATTCAGGCCAAGACCATGAAAATCGCTCGGTTGCCCTGCTGGGCACATCCCGTCAGAAGGAAAAGGCACAGACCCCAAACTCCTGCCCTGTCCTCATGCTGGTTCCGAAGGGTCTTGCTGATATGAACAGACACTAGTACCTTTCTGAAAAAGCCAGATTTTTCACATAACATTTCCGGGCTCCTCAGCTAACACTCCCTTGACAGCTACATGAAATGGAGCCTCCCACACCCTAACTGGTTTTTCCAGTGTCCTCCACCTTCCCCAAGGAAGAATGCAACCCTCTCTGGCATGAAGCCCAAGGCCCAAATGGTCATTACTGTGAGTTTACAGGCGCCCTAGGGCCCCATTAACACTGACTCCAGGCTCTGCAGGGCAAACTCAGCTCACGCCTGGCAGGAGGTACCTCCCGTGCCACACACAGTAGTTCCCAGGCCTGAGCATCACAGGCAGCCATTCAGGGATCAGAGCTACTAAGTGGGACTTCAGGTCCGGGGTCCCGGCCACTTCTACCAGCAGCAGAGACCTACCCCCTATACTTCCCCATGGAGTCCCCCAGCCACTCTACACCACCCCCCCCCCCGCTCAGGCTTTGGACAGACACCTGGCTCCCTCTCCATTCAGGCTATCTCAACGCCAATATGNTCCAGGCCCCCCGCCCCCCCCCCTCGTGCCCCTCCCCGCCCCCAACCCCCTCCTCTCCCCCCCCCCCCCCCCCGCTCAGGCTTTGGACAGACACCTGGCTCCCTCTCCATTCAGGCTATCTCAACGCCAATATGCCTCCCAGCCCCCTCCTACCCAGCACACACCAATACTCAGGCTGATGAGCAAGGTCAGGGTGGCAGAACTGACCTGGGGCTGAAGTGACCTGGGGGATGAGGGCATCTCTCTGCTTGCCCGGCTTCATTTCTAGGCATCCATGGGAGCCACAGAAAGTGGGCTCCATCAAGGCCCAGGGCTGCGTGTGTTCTGCTCAACACTGTTCTGTTTGACACAGAGGAGGGACTCAGGGGTCTCTGCAAGGCTCCTCTGTGCTAAAACTATAGGGTTTGCAAGACACACACTCCTGCCCTCAAAGCGATGGCAATCCTCTGGGGGTACATCAAAACAGCACCGGCATAAGGCAAACCCTAGAAACTGTCATACTAAGTGAAAGAGATCAAACAGAGAAACACAAATACCATATGATATCACTTATATGTGGAATCTAAAATATATCACAAATGAACTTATTTACAAAACAGAAACAGACTCACAGATTTAGAAGATGAACTTATGGTCACCAAAGGGGAAAATTGGAGAGGGATAAATTAGGAGTTTGGGATTGACATATACACTTTATTATGTATAAAGTAAACAACTAAGACCTACTACAGCACAAGGAACTCTACTCAATATTCTATAATAACTATATGGGGAAAGAATGTGAAAAAAAGAATAGGTAGATGTATATATAAATGAATCACTCTGCTACATGCCTGAAACTAAAATGACACTGTAAATCAACTATGGTGGTAGTGGTGGTTTAGTCGCTCACTGTCTGACTCTTGGGACCCCATGGACTGTAGCCCGCCAGGCTTCTCTGTCCGTGGGACTTCCCAGGCGAGAATACTGGAGTGGGTTGCCATTTTACTCCACTATATAATAAAATTCAATTAAAAATTAAAAAGAAAGAAAAATAAAAAGAAGAATGCTTCTAAGAAATGATGGAGCTCCAAAGCGGGTAATCCTCACCCAGAATGGGGAGGTGGGGGGGAAGGGTTTGAATAAGGAGAGAACATTTGCCATGGACTTTAAAGAGTAGGCAAGATTTCTACAGTTGAGGGGAAGAATGATCAAGAAAGTCACCCCCAAGCAAAACAGTGGCCAGGAGGTGCGTGGGGAAAAACATGCCTTTAGGAAACACCTAACAGCTTCCATTTACTGGGTGCTGACTCAGCGTGAAAGTCTGCCCAGAGATTAACTCACCTGAATCAACAGCGCAATTTAGATTGAGAGTCCCACCCGGCAGAATGAAACAGAGGCTCAGAGAGGTTACCTGACTTGAACAAACTCACACGCCTAGTCAGTGGCGGATGGAGCCAGGGGCAGAAACTTGAGCGCATCCAATCTGGTAGGTGTTGTGTGCAGGACAGAGGAAGGACTCTCTCACACCTTCACCTTTCTGAAGGCATCTAGTTTCATTCTGTGTGCTGGCTAAAGTCTACCCACAGCATCTGGTGGCATATAAAGCACCTCAACAACCCCGTCCCCAGGCAAGATGGTCCTCTGTTCTTCCTTCTCCCCTTTAGGACTAGAAATAAAGGTCATTCCTAGGAGGGCCAAGTCGACTTTTTCCATGACCCTAGAGAAAAGATTTCCTTGTCTGTAACATCCTGTGCTTGCTACACGGTATGGTGGTAAAGCCTGTTCTAATTTCAGAATTGTTAAATGTGGAAAAAGAAAAAAAAAGTTGGTCTTAGAATGAAGGGATGGGTGTGATATGTGCGTGTGCTCAGTGGTGTCGAACCCTCTGTGACCTCATAGACTGTAGCCCGCCAGGCTCCCGTGTTCATGGGATTTCCCAGGCAAGAATACTGGAGTGGGCTGCATGCCCTCCTTCAGGGGATCTTCCTGATCCAGGGGTCAAACCTGCGCCTCTTGCATCTCCTGCATTGGCAGGTGGGTTCTTTACCACTAGCATCACCTGGGAAGCCCTAGAATCAAGGGGATAGAATAAATAAACCACCATCATTTAACTGTCATCTAGCAATGAGTTGGGACATTGCTAGGACCTTCTGAGCATTATTTCATTTAGGCCTCTCAACCATCTTTAGAGAAGGCAATGGCAACCCATTCCAGTATTCTTGCCTGGAGAATCACAAGGACAGGGGGAGCCTGGTGGGCTGCCATCTATGGAGTCGAGAAGAGTTGGACACGACTGAGCGACTTCACTTTCACTTTCATTTTCATGCACTGGAGACGGAAATGGCAACCCACTCCAGTATCCTTGCCTGGAGAACTCCAAGGACAAGGGAGCCTGATGGGCTGCCATCTATAGGGTCACACAGAGTTGGACACGACTGAAGCAACTTAGCAGCAGCAGCAGCAACCATCTTATGAGAAAAACCAGTATGGCTCCCACTGTTATAGATGAGGAAATAAAGTCAGAAATTAAGTATTTTGTTGAAGATCAAACCCGGTCTGTTGGACTCTGAAGACTGGTCACTTAGCCAAACTACTACGCACAGTGTCTAGTGGCTTCCAGTGCCCTCTTCTGGTTCTGATACTTAGAAAGCTCCTGAATTTCTTGATATTCATTTCATTTCATGACCCTGTTCCATCTACCAAAACCTTCCCCTTTCTTTCAAGGCTCAAATTCCTAAGGCCCCTGACCTCAGTTCTCTGAACCAAGATGGGTCTTAGAAGTCTGGTGGCTATGTGACCATTCTGTGGTATATCACTTGCTCATGATAAACTGGGAGACTATTCTAGTCTCCCTGAAACACATACTACTACCCCATTTAAAATACTCTGTAGAGCATAGGGAACTACACTCATTATCCTGTGATAGTCCATAAGAGAAGAGAACATGAAAAAGAATGTGTGTATATGACTGGATCACTATGCTGTCTAACAGAAATTGACACAGAATTATAAGTCAACTATACTTCAATAAAATAAAATTTTCAATAATAATACAACAAAATACTCTGAACATACTATAAGGTTCAGTNGAAAGTGGTGGCGGTTTTGTCGCTAAGCTGTGCCTGATTCTTGCGACACCATGGACTGTAGCCTACCAGGCTCCTCTGTCCATAGGATTCTCCAGGCAAAAATACTGGAGTAGGTTGCCATTTCCTTCTTCAGGTGCCAAGGGTAAGACAGAAAAATCAGGCCTGGTGTCTGACTTCACTGAGCTTACAGTTTTTGTTGGGGAGAAGAGAAGCTGCTCATAAACTCTGAAACATAAACCATAAAAGCAAATTAATAATGAAGAGTTCAGAATAAAGAGAGAAGCTGTGTTTCAAGGCCATACACGATTAACCACCCAATGACGGGTGTAGACAACAAGGCCTGGGGTTACCCGGAAGAGGAGGGGGCACCCACTTCTGGCTGCAGGGCTCGTGCAAAGCTCTGGAGGCTGGTTTCTGGCATTTTCAGTCTGTTAACTGCAGTTGTGACCATAGAGATTTGACTTCCAGGGACCATCCAGGGGAGCCCCTTGATGGCTGGAAAGCCCTGAGCCACTCCTGTGGCTCCCTGGGGGAGGGGCGCGTCACCCATCCTCTTCACCCGAGTGGCTGTCTGTGGCTCCTGTCCCCAGAGCAGAGTGATACACAAGGTGCTTGGCCATTGTTTTCCCTGCCCTGCCTGCCTCTGGGCATGAGGTATGTGCCTCATTACACCAGCAAGGTGTGGCATGGACCTGGGGGCAGGCTAGTGCCTCTCCCTAGGGGGCTGAAGGAGCAGTGGAGAGGCTGGACTCCCACAGGCTGGTCTGTGGATGGCAGGAGACCCAGCTGCAATCAACAAACACCTACAGCCAGCAGACTGTTCCAGCGGAGGGGGTGGGGAAGGGACTCTGCTCCGCATACCCAATGCCCGAGTATCCTTCTGCTTGGTTTGGAAGGCAGCTCATAAGCTCAGCCTTGAACACGCCACCCAGCCCCCAGCCCCCACCTTCATGTCCCAGCTAAAGCCCCGAGCAGGGAAAACAAGCTCGTCTCCCTTTGCTGCTTCTTGTTGTCCCTGGGGGAGGATGGCAGCTCGCTGGTGGTGGCAGTATGGATCTGGATCTTTGGACCATCTCCTCTGAAACCCTGGGTGGGAAGAATGACCAGTCCACAGGAGGGGAAACTCTAGGGGGCATGGTGAGGGGCCAGAACCAGGCCCCACCCTCACTTGTAAGGGTTCCCATGTCCCCCAGCCCCTGTCGGGTCTTCCCTTGGCCCCTCTTCAGGGGCTTGGAGGTGCTGCCTCTCATAGCATCCCATGTGTCAGGGCTTAGATCCTCAGTATCCTGGCTGCCTGGGAACAAAACCCCTTACTAGCCGAGCTGAGACAAGGGGGTATTTTTCCAGCTGCATTTTCTCCGAGAGAGTAACAGGACCGTCTAGAAACCATGGAGGAATGCGTATCTTGCAGGAGGCCCAGGGCTCGGCAGGCTGACTGGTGACCGCTGCCTCAGTCCCTGGACCTGGATGGGCTGTGAGTTTGGGGGGTGCTCCTGGCCTGTGTGCCGTGTCTGGCACGTCGGGGCCCTGCGTGTGCGGCTCTATGGGTCAGGGCAAGGCTGCCATGCCTTCTCCTCTCCACAGCCAGCGGCAGCTCCGGCTCCCCTGGTCTGGTTTCTGCTCCCTTGGCCACTAAGTCTCTCTCCCCTGTGGTGGAAGGTCTCCCATCCTCGGTTCTCTTTGCCGAGCTGAATGAGACAACTGACAGGTTTTGAACTTAACAAATGATCAAGGTCTTCTCAGCTCGGGATCTCAGCAACACCCACTTGCCGGGGTCCTCTGCAATGATTCATCACTCAGGTGCCTCCCCCATGCCCCCACCTCATCACACACCTACCCCGGTCTCAGCTCCCCGGAGACTCCCAGGATAGGAAGCTGCTCCCTTGGGTTCAACCTTGATTGACACCCTGGTCTTCAGCGCGCTAGCCCATCCCAGTGTGTCTTTACCAGGGAGAGCCCAGCGGGACTCCTGATCTCCCAGTTAGAGCCCCCACCCCAGCCTTGAGGCCACCTGCAGGGAGGGGAGGAGAAAACTAGTGGATATGAGGAAATGGGCCCTGGAAGGGGGTTACAGAGTGCTGGGGATGGAGGGTGGGTGGGCAGTGCTCTGGACCCCTGCCTGGCCTCCCCCCACTCCTCTCACCTCCCCCAGGAGCTGGGGAGGGCAGGCGGAGTGAGCTGAAGGCAGCAGGAGTGACTTCACATCTTTGTTGCTGTAGCTGCTGCGCTGAAAATAGTCCTCTCTAGGGCAGGCTGGCTCGGGGTGTGAAAAGCTCGGCTCCCAGGGAGCAGCAGGAACCAGCTAGAGAGAAAAATTAACCACAGGTCTGGCGCTTACTTGCCTAGCTGAGGAACACAAGCGTCAACCCTGCCGCCCCGCTTACCGCTGTTTCAGATGTTGGGGGGAGCACACACTCACTCTACACAGCTCTCTCAGCCCTTGTCTGTGCCTCTTCGTTTCCTGAGGGCTTCCTGCCCTTGGGAATTAAAAGCTGCACATCTGGTAGCTCTAACCTCCAGCCACTCTGGACACAGGTGGTAGTGCCCTCATTTGATAGGTGGAAACTGAGGCTCAGAGAAGTTAATTTGCCTGCTTAAGGTCACATCAGGCTCCCCTGGTGGCTCAGTAGTAAAGAATCCACATGCCAACGCAGGAGATGCGGGTTTGATCCCTGAGTTGGGATGATCCCCTGGAGAAGGAAATGGCAACCCACTCCCATTCTTGCCCGGAGAATCCCATGTACAGAGGAGCCTGGCGGGCTACAGTCCATGGGGTTGCAGAGTCGGACATGACTTAGTGACTCAACAACAGCAACACAACAAGGAACAAGGTCATGTGGCTTCAGCAGTGGGGTCCTCTGACCCCAGTGCTTCCCCAGCAAACACTGGAGGCTGCACAGGGTCTCCAGTCTCCCAGCTGCTGCCTGCTTCCTGCACAGGAGGGCGAGTGGTGTGAGGACCTGAATCCCCAGTGCTCCCTGGCAGGGTGGTCAGAGATGCAGGCATCCTCCCCACTTGAGGGAGTTTCTGGGGCCAGATGGAGCGGGGGCTGGGGGGGGGGGACTTCCCTACCTTGGCCCAAGGGCTGGCATTCTCAACTCAGCCTCAGTGTGATCACTGGTAAGTTTGTCTATTCCCAGCACGATCCCCAGCCTCCATTTCCACCCTAAAGTACACTAGATAATTAAGTCTCTCTCAGGCCTCCTCAGTATTATGCAGATTAATTTATTATTTAAATCTGAATAGAATATTAGCTCATTGTCTTAATAGTTCTGATAAACGTTTGGGGGGTGGCACGGGATGGAAATCCTCCCACTTGCTCTCCCCATCAGAATGGAAAGATCCCTCAGGCATGTATGGGGGGGGGGCGAGGCTCCAGACCCTGGGGCACACAGGCAGCTTTGTGCACATGCAGGGTCCTGCGTGTGTCCTACACAGCCCTCTCCAAACAGGCTCGGCCTCCTGCCCAAGAAAGAAAGAAGGGGCAGGTGGGGAATGCAGGAACCACAGAGTTTTCCAGTCTGGAGGCTCTCCTCCTGCTGTTTGGACAGGATGGGATGAGGGGGCAGGGTGAGAGTGCAGGAGACAGCTTCTGAGTGTCCATTAGCAGAGGGGACTGTGGTTTGAGAGCTGGGAAGTCTCTCAGCACTTCAATCTGCCCTTCTCAGAAATGGTTCTGGTAAGGGAGGATCTCCTCACCAGGGGTGCCCTGGTGGCTCAGACAGTCAAGAATCTGCCTGCAATGTGGGAGACAAGGCTTCGATCCTAGGGTCGGAAGACCCGTCCCCCCCATCAGAGAAGGGAATGGCTACCCACTCCAGTATTCTTGCCTGGAGAATTCCATGGACAGAGGAGCCCTATGGGCTACAGTCCACGGAGTCACAAAGAGTCAGACACAACTAAGTGACTAACACACTTCATCACCACAATCCAGAGAGAGCTGTTGGTGGAGGTGGTTGTGTTGAGGGAGGTCCTACGCACACCAGAAGTGTGGGGTGCAAACTGTCTTGGCTTTGCTAACACTCTGCCTCCCCACACTATCCCACATACCAGGGCACCCAGGCAAGGCCTAGGGGGCCCCTTCCTGTGAGGCCCGCTTCCTCNGTGGGAGGTGGTTGTGTTGAGGGAGGTCCTACACACACCAGAAGTGTGGGGTGCAAACTGTCTTGGCTTTGCTAACACTCTGCCTCCCCACACTATCCCACATACCAGGGCACCCAGGCAAGGCCTAGGGGGCCCCTTCCTGTGAGGCCCGCTTCCTCTTCTGTCAACAGTCTCTGGTGAAGAGTTCAGGCTCATCCTTGCTGCTTCCACCTCCTGCAGAGATGTTCTCTTGGCCACCTGATCTCCACAGCACGTACAGAGACCCTTAACACAGATCAGCACATGAGCACAGGAAAGGAACCGCGGGCCTTCCACTGGGCATCTGTTATGGACTGTTCTGTCTTCCCAGATTCATACCTTGAAGCCCTAAACCCCAAGGTGATGGTATTGGGAGGAGTGGCCTTTGATGAGTGGCTGATTTAGATGAGATCATGAGGGTGGGGCCCTCATGATGGGATTAGTGCCCTTGTAAGAACAGCCAGAGACCAGAGCTCCTTCCCTCTCTGCCAGGTAAGGTCACAGTGTGAATGTGGCCGTCTGCAAGCCAGGGAGGGCGGGGGCGCTCTCACCAGGACTTTGATCGTGGACTTCTCAGCCTCTATCACCACAAGAAACAAGTTTCTTCAGTTTGAGCCACTCAGTGTGTGGTATTCTATTACAGTGTCCTGAGCTGACTAAGACAGTCACTCTTTGTAGATGTGGAAACTGAGGCCAGAGAGGTCACGTGTTGCTCTTTGGCTGCAGAGGGGGTGGGTGGTCACGGAACAGATGATGTGACTGGTGCTCCAGGCACCATGGTGCACACTAACACAGGAGTCAGTGTCCACCTTGGGGGTGCGAGACTGGGTAGGGCCACAAGAGGACTGCCATTTGGTCCTGTGCTCAGAGCACTGACAGGGTAGAAGGTGTCTCTTCACACATAGAATAGACACAACTCAATCCCTAAGGGATGAGGAAAGCGGGACTCCGACGAGGTCATGGATATGACCTCCACGAGAGGGAGGTAATGCCATGTGCCCCCACGTCTGAAGCTCCCCTGGCTGCATCCTAAGTTGGGAAGGGTCCCCACCCCAAGGTCTGGAATCGAGCGGGTGCCCTTGGCACAGACGGTATTGAATCCAGCCAGGAAAAATATATGGGACACATCGTGTGGCTGTGGTTTCTTTGCACCATCCAGTCATACAGCTGGCAATTAATTTCCCCTATAAATGAAACACCTTTCATATCACTTTATCTGGAGAGCTTGAATTGACAGCAGCGGGTGTAATTTATACATACTTTTTACCCATCTGTTAGCGTTCAGGCTTCAGGCTGTTTGCATTTTTTTTTTTTTNTTTGCACCATCCAGTCATACAGCTGGCAATTAATTTCCCCTATAAATGAAACACCTTTCATATCACTTTATCTGGAGAGCTTGAATTGACAGCAGCGGGTGTAATTTATACATACTTTTTACCCATCTGTTAGCGTTCAGGCTTCAGGCTGCTTGCATTTTTTTTTTTTTCCCTTCAATTCTCTCCCCAAATTGAAAGGATTAGGTTAGGATTAGGTGAGTGTTTTAACCAGATATTCACAAAGATGGATGGCGGTGCTTCCAGACGGCCGGTGCCCAGGGGAGGCCCTCACACGATGGTGGCCAGGTGGGGCTCAGTGATCTGGGAAATTGCCTCCACCTGAGAGCCAGCAGCCCTGCAGTCCGAGGCTGGAGCTGCAGAGGGCCTGAGGGACTCTCCGGGCCGTCCTTCATTTTACAGACGAGAAAACTGAGGTTCAGAGAAGCAAAGGGACACGTGCAAGGTTGAGCAGCTGGTCAGAGGCGGAGCTGGAAGGGGGTCTGGCTGGAGAGAGTGCCAGAGGGAGGGTTGCTCCATTTTACCTGACAGAGCAGAGGGGCATGGATGGGGCCCTGGAAGTACTTGGCTGGCCAGGGTACAGTCCCTTCTGCCCCTTGGTGTCCAAGGACGTGGGCACAACCCAGCCTCAGGCTCCCAGGATGTGAGAGATGAACGCCACAGGGCCCGGCCTTTAGAGGTCAAGGGCAGACCTCCGGCCTTCTCGATGGCCCACCTCCGCCTCTCCCGGCTATTGCAAGGTGTCTGTGATCAGTGCCTCCTTCACCCCCGCCTTCTTGCCCAGGTTCAGCCCTGGATCCATTAGCAGTGTGACTCTGTCTCGTAAGAACCAGTAAGATAGTTCTGTATTAACGCAGGGGCCTGAAGAGATTTGGCCATTAAATGTTACATTAGACCCAAGGTGTCCTGTACATGCTCCCGGTGGAGTTTTTCAGGCAGCCTCGGCTGGGGGGCCTCGGCGAGGGGGAACGTGCTGGAACTGACAACCAGGTGGAGGTGGGGGTATGGATGCTGGGCTGTGTGCTCCCCCTGGAGCTCCGAGGACATCCTGGAGAACCGCGGAGGAAGGGCAGGCGTGTCCTTGCCTCTCGTTCAGCCCTGGCGGGCCCTGCTGGCCATGGCTGAGTGCCCAGTTTGTCCCCAGACCAGCGGGGCAGCAGCCCAGCTCACCTCTCAGTCCCAGGCAGCCCTGATTTCATGTCTCCTATCATCTAGGAGCTCATCCTCCTTATTGGACCAGATGTCCTGAGTTTTAGCTCCAAAAATACACACATGGAGGTGAGGGAACAGACAGAGGAGAAGCTGTTTCCCTTTCCACAGAGGACGTGAGACCTGCAGGGAATAATTAGTGAATAGCACTGGCTTAATCAAAATACAACTAACTGCCTCCTACGGGGCAGGTGATTACTGTTTGAGTGGCCAGGAGGGGAGACATGGCTGTTGGCTGAAGTCAGCTAGTCTTCCTGTCTTCCTAAGTACCCAGCTGCCCAAACACCTACATGACCCAGCTAGATACCTATCCACCTAACTCCCCACCCACCCAACTAGCCATCCATCTGCTTGTTCTCCTACGATCCTACGGGTTGTTATCCTACGGGTAAACCGTGTAGTCTCTCTGGGCCTAAGTTTCTCTGCTGAAATGGAGATAAGAATTCTCCCCTGATCTCCTCCTGAGCTTGTTAAAGGATCTGATGGACCCGAGGACGATTCTGGCAAGTGGTGCAAAGAATACAGATATCAGACGGTGGGTATATTAACGACTGTTATCATTACTACCACGCTGCTGCTGTCTAAACCCTTCCTGACTTGAGATCTTGGCTGACTCTCCCCTCCCTTGGACCGGTGACTCTGCACATCCGCGGAAGGGAGGCTTGGAAACTTGTTTAAAGATCTCCTCCCAGCCTTGTAGGGCGGGGCAGATCCTGGAGGAAGCTCAGCTGCCTCGCCTCCTCCCTGCACAGGCAGTTGGCTCCTCCCCCTCCCAGAACCCAGCAATGGGAGGAGGAGCAAAGCGGGGACAGGGGCTGTAAGCGCATTAATGGCCGGGCAGGTTGGAGGGAGACCGCAGACAGATGCTGGTTGTGCTTGTGTTTTCCAACGTTATGGCCTCAGAACTAGAAAAAAAAACAAACTGGGAGCTTTAAAACCAGGAGGCTAATTGTTCGGATGGGAAGATATTATTTACAGTAATGGGGCAATGAGAAAGGAGGTGCCGAGTGAGCAGGGTGGTTTTGGCTGGAGCAGCCCAGTCTATCCGGGGGGTTTCTGGGGGCAGCCAGGGGGCCATCCTCTTGAGTTGGGCCGTCTACCTGCGGTTACCCTCTGTCTCACAAGTCATCCTCCTTTGGGGAAGGCGCACATGAAACAGAAGCAGACATCTCCTCGCCCAGGGTTTCTGGAGTGGCAGCCAGATCACCTCCCCAGCCAGCACGAAACAAGTGGCCCTGGCCCAGGGAGCCTTCTATTCTTTAGGCCCAGTCACCCCTCTCAGGAAGCCCTCCTGACCACCACAACTCACAGGTGGTCTCTTCAGACCCCCTGGATCTCTGAGTCTGAATTGCAGAGACCCTTGACCACACAGCTTAATGGTCCGAGCTTCTCCTAGTGATGGGTTCCGCATTAGTGTCTGGCACAGGGCTGGTCATGCTGCTGGGCTCGCAGACTTGGAAAAGGAGGATGAATTACACTGGGGGGCTTTAGGAAAGTGGATGGAGTTGGGGAGGAGGAGAGGGGTAAAAATCATCAGCAGCTCAGCTGAAGGAAGAAATTGGAAAATCCAGGTAACAAGGGCTCTGTGGGGCCCCAGGCCTCTGGCCCCTCATTCATCTGCCTGCTCACTGGATCTTGCCGTAAACAAATGAAAACAGACATTGAGAATCCACACTCAACGTGCACCAAACTCGATCTTAGATCGATTCTGGCTAGTCACTTGAGAATATTAAAAAACTGCAGATCTCAGAGGGGGAAAAGAAACATCTTTCCTTTGAAGCAGAAAATGGTCCTTTTGCAAATTAATGGCTGGGTGGGCCAAAAGCCCCTCCTGGAAGGGAGAAGGGGGCCCGTCAATATCTCAGGAGAAGCAAAAGGGTCTGGCTGGGGTGATGGGCTCACGGGGCCAGAAACTGCTGAGCCGAGCTGGACACAAACCACAGGTGCGCCGTGAGAGGGCCCGGCAGTGACTCTGGGGGAGAAGGAACCCAGACAGGCTGCTTTCTGTCGACAGGGCCCACTTTCAAATGCCAGGAAACAAATCGTGCTGTGCTTCTATGGATGTTCCTTAAGAAGTGGCTGGGCAGCCAGTAGTAGCACGGGCTGCAGGAGGGGTGGGAGCTATGTGCACAGGATTGCAGGCGACCTGGAATCTTAGACTTCTCCAAGGAGCAGCTGGGCTGGGCTCCATAATCTCCCTTGTCTGCTCTATTAAGCTCTCACCCTTGCCTGCACAGAGCCCACTATCAACCACAGAGCCGGCTCTGTCTCCTGAGGCGCTGGGTTGGTTTACACCTATCTTCCTGTCTTCTCCATGCTCCAAAATTCTACCTGGTTCCTAAGCCTCCCTGACTCCCCAGCACATGGCCCAACACTGGGCTGCTTCTTGTCCCCACAGCTGTGAACTAACCAGGGGGTGAGAACCCCAGTTCTCTGTGACACCCAGTGTCCCCCGTGGGACCTGGTGTAAAGCTGGGTCCCCTGTGATTTAGTGCTAGACCGTGAGACCATGCAGGGGGTGAATCCTCACCTGTATCTGCCTGGACACCTCCTGGGGTTTCTTTCTTCTCCTTCCTTTGCTTACAAAAGTAGAAGAAGATAAGATAGGAGTCATCCTTCCGCTTAAAGATAGATGCACAAGGCAGACTCTGGGTTAATTAGCAAAGTCTTCCAACTGTAGCCCTACCTTGCCCCCATCCCACCCCAGTGCCAGCACACAGAGTGGGTAGGAAGAGTAAGACGAAGGGTCAGTTCCCCAATGGCTGGAGAAAGGCTGGCAAGCTCTGTCCCTCAAAACCCTCAGGAAGAGGAGCCAGTTCTCCTGCCCCAATCTGGGAGAGGAGCAGAACCGGAGCCCTCTGCACCCTCTGCTCCCCGGGGCGGGGGGTCATCAACACGGAGGCCGAGTCTCTTCACACACCCACAAGCTCAGCCTCGTTTGGGTCCAGTTCATCCAGCCTTCATCTACCACGTAATGCACTGCCCACCACAAGATGCCGGCAAGCTGTCAGCTCAACAAACATTCAGTGTGCATATTCTGAGAGCAGAGCCTAAAACAGATGCTAAAATCTAGAGGTTTATGTAACTGAATATAGCCCGATGACACAGTCACGTGCGTCCGTGAGATTCTGCTTCTGATCTGTAACACCTGACCTTGAATCCCAGNCAAGCTGTCAGCTCAACAAACATTCAGTGTGCATATTCTGAGAGCAGAGCCTAAAACAGATGCTAAAATCTAGAGGTTTATGTAACTGAATATAGCCCGATGACACAGTCACGTGCGTCCGTGAGATTCTGCTTCTGATCTGTAACACCTGACCTTGAATCCCAGCTCTGCCACTTAGGGTGCTGTGTGCATGCGTGCTCAGTCGCTTCAGCTGTGTCCGACTCTTTGCGACCCCGTGAACTGTAGCCCGCTAGGCTCCTCTGTCCATGGGATTCTCCATGCAAGAATACTGGAGTGGGTTGCCATGCCCTCCTCCAGGGGATCTTCCCAGCCCAGGGATCAAACCCGTGTCTCCTGAGTCTCCTGCATTACAGGCACATTCTTTACCCATAGACCACGTGGGAAGCCCAGTGATGGTGTGACCTGGGACCAATTACTTAAATTCTCCCTGCCTCATCACTCCCATCTGTGAAATGAGCCACTGTGCCAATTAAATATTAGACCTGACCTATTATACTGTCGTGTCCTGGGCTCCTGCTGAGAGCCTGGGTGAGATGCTGAGCCCACCGCCCTGGGCTCCGTGGTGTTTACCCTGCATGCAGGGCCCTTACAGCCCTACGGACCCCCCTGTATGGATGGCATGGAGGAGACCAGTGTCCAGGTCAGATCTGGGAANCTAGCACAGCAGGTTGATGCAGGTGCCCAGGAGGTCCCTGGCTCACAATCTCCCCTGCAATGAGGTCATTACAGCACGTCTTGGCTTTTGAAAGCTTTGCAAAAGCCTTTGAGGCAATTTCCTCCAATGACCCTGCCCCACCCTCCACTATGGAGCAGTTCAAGGCCTTTTAAAGGAAAGCAGGAAAGAGCCCCAGGGCCAGGATTCAGCCTCTGCAGATGGCAGCCAGCCCTGTCGAGAGGAACCATGGTGACAGGGCGTGGCAGGGCCGGAGGAGCAATGGCCACAGGTTCCATCCCCACCAGTAGCGGCCAGTGGAGCTCAGTGACCCCCTCCCACTTTAGGGTTCTGGTTTCAGCCTTCGGGGGTTGGGGGCGGCCCTCAGCTGGGCTGAGGCTCCTAGGCAGCTTGGTCACCACCTGGAAGAATGGCATAGACTTTGTCTAAAAGCCTTGACACCACTCACAAGAGGATGAAAGCCTTTCTCCTGCCCAACCTCCATCCCTCTCCCCTTCCTGCCTCCACCCCATGCAGGGAGGAGCAGAAATGGGGAAAGAGGGCAAAGAGCACAGGGGGAAAGAAGAAGAAACCCTGCCAAGGAAGTTTATATAAAACACACGGCAAAGCCCCCTAAGTGGTGCCCAGCCCAGGCAAGGGCCCAGCAAACCGAGCTTCCTCCCTCCTCCCTCGTACAACCCCCAATAACCAACATCTCCCAGCTCAGGCATCAGCAAACTTTCTCCAGGAAGGGCTGGGCAGTGACAATTTTCAACCATGTGTCCATAAGATCTGTCCCATCTCCCGCACTCAGCCATTGTAACAAGGAAACAGCCACAGATAGCACAGGGATGAACGGGCATGGCTGGATTCCAATTAAACATTCCATGGACAGTGAAAGTGGAATTTTCACATAATTTTCACTCCTCTTGCTGAGCTCCTCCTTCTTTGCAACTTCTTACAGTGCTTTGCAACTTTGTTCCTCAGGCTACCAGCTGGCAAGAAGCTTCAAACCAGCTACCAGTTTACTTGAACTAGGTATGCACATGTGCGCACCACATACACACACCCTCACCCCTTGGACAGTACTGACGTGCTTTAGGTTTCTAACTAACAGTGGCAGAATCTGACACTGAATTCCCTAAAGCAAATAACAGAGCTGGAACTAGTCAGCCAAGCCAAGAACATGCAAAGATGTTCAGCCTCTGTAGTGGTCAAAGACAGGCCGAATGAAAATAATGCAATGCCAGTTTCATTTATCAGATTGGCCAACATTTAACAGATAGCTAACATCTGTCAAGGACAAAACGTGAGGAAATGAGCTTTCACATGCCAGGAGTGGGAGATGGGATGTCCCAGCCTTTGGACAATATCCATCAAAGCTACAAACACACACAGCCTAGGATCCAGCCACATCTCCTGCATTCTAGTCTACAGAACTGCTGGTACACATGAAATTAAACATATTTTTCTGAGGCTATTCGATGCAGCAATACTGGTACAGCTAAAAACAAAATGAACTGAATGGTCAAAAATAAAAAAGAAAAGAGGCTTCCCTGGTGGTCCAGTGGTTAAGAATCCGCCTGCCAATGCAGGGGACACGGGTTCAATCCCTGGTCTGGGAAGATCCCACATGCTTCGGGGCAACAAAGCCTGCTTACCACAACTAGAGAGCCTCTGAGCTGCACCTAAGACCCAATACAGCCAAAATTTCTTTTTTAAATAAAATAAAAGATTAGATATGGAAAGGATCTACTGTAGAACACAAGGAACTATATTCAATATTTTGAAATAATCTATAAGGGAAGAGAAGCTGTAGAAGAATATTCATGTATACACAAGAATGTATATATAAACGTATACCTGAATCACTGCTGTACACTTGAAACTAACATGATACTGTAAATCAACTACACTTCAATAAAAAAGATTACATATGTATAAAGTAAGTTACAAGGATATATTATACAACACAGCCAACTTTTTGTAATAACAATAAATGAAATATAGCCTTTAAAAACTGTGAATCACTATACTGTACACCTGTAGCTTATATAATATTAAGCATAGACTATACTTTAAAAAAAAAAGAGAGTGGAAATCAAAATACTTATTTAAAAAGTTAAACAGATCCAAATCCGCGATAGAAAAAAAAAAAGCCACCACACACACACATACATATGAATGGGAAAAAACAAGCCACTGAATAATATGTACACAGTACTTATATTTATAAAGTGTTATATGTATATCTCTATACTTGTGAGCCAAAGATACGGAACTAATAATGCAGAGAAAGACCCTTCCTTCTTACATTATATATATTTCCAGCATTAACTTTTTTAAAGAAATTAAGAATATTACATGTAAATTTGAAAAAAATACAGCACAAGAAAAAGAGGAGCATTATCTCATACTATCCCAAGCCTGTAGTAGGTGACCACAGTGACAATGGTCAGCACTTTTTTTCTTCCAGCATCAGGCTGGCACCCAAAAGTTAATCAGACAGGTGGGCATCTGGGAAAAACAGTCTTTCTCCAGTAAACAGACCACCAGACACACAGATGAGGTCAGACCCTCAGGCCTCTCTGGGCGGCCACCCGGAGAACCTGCGCACGAGATGATTGTGCCCATTTGGTGGGTCAGGTCACCCAGGGCCAGGGAGTTGCTGACGCGCCCGAGGAGACACCGCAAGGTAGTGGCAGCCTGGGGCCTGGCCCAGGACAGGCAGGGAGAGGGGAGCAGGGTCAGGGCACACACACTGGGGTAGCATCAGACCCTCCGTGTTCTGGGCAGGGTCTCAAACCCCTCTGCCTCTTACTCTACATCTGCAAAATGTTCTTTGCAAACTGTCGTGGGGATGAAATGAGGTCATGCACTTGCAGCCTGGCAGGTAATAAGGACTCAGTGAACGCCCATCATGACTAGCACCTCCAACCAACAAGCATACTGAGCCCCACCCACGCCCAGCCACTGTCCTGGGGATCCCACGCCCTCCCCGCCACTCCAGCCCTGAGAAGCCTATCTGCCCAAGGCCATTCAAGGTCACCCAGTCCGAGGCAACCCAGCTGGAACAGGGCCCCAGGCTACCTGAC
>SJYA01000303.1:595131-630167 GCA_006410615.1 Neotragus moschatus | reverse complement strand
CCGTCCCGGGGCCGTACCCACTGGGCACTCCTGCAGTGCAGCTCTGCCCAGCCAGTGGAACCCAGCACAGGGCCTCCGGCCCGGATCACCGTGTTCCCAAGAACATGAGGCAATTGCCCGGGCTGGCAAGATTTATAGGTTGTTTACTTTCCAGCAGTTACTGCTTTGGGTAATTAATGCCACATAAAACATAATGGAGGCCCTTGATAGCTCTCAGAGAATGGAGGGCGAGACGCCAGCAGTCCTGAAATAACAGCAGATGGAGGAAGCACAAGGCCATAGAGTCTGTAGCAAGTATCTTGTCACTTGCATATGTGTGGCCTTGGGCAAGTGTGTGACACAGAGTGCTCACACATAGGGCACGCTTTACTACTATCACAGACCGGAGTCCTGATCTTGATGGCTCACCACCTGGGTGACCTTGAACCTTAACCTCCTCACAGCTACTTATGAACGCCAGGGACTAGGCTCTGCGTCTGGCATACAGTGCATCCCCAATAAATACTTGGAAGACAGTATGTATGTGTTTATACAAAAGCAGAAGAGTAAACCACAGCCTAGAGACCCCTTTGAGAGGGGATTGCTTCCGGGGCAGGGGTCAGGGAAAACACAAGATGCTCAGCTTGTCTTAAGCATCTGTCAGGGCCAAAGTGAGGACATGCTCAAAAAATGGATGGAGGCATGTCACAGCATCATGGGGGCCAATCTGAAGGAGCCCCCAATAGTCACAACTGGAACAATTTCAGAAACAAAACTGGTAACAATAGTATTGAATTTCATCAAAGAAAACAAATATCCACTTGTCTATACTGATACAATGGTGCTGGGTGGTTTAGTCGCTAAGTCATGTCCAACTCTTTCGACCCCATGGACAGTCTTGCAACCCCATGGACAGTAGTAGCCTGCCAAGCTCCTCTGTCCATAGGATTCTCCAGGTAAGAATACTGGAGACTGATACAATAAATAAGTGAATAAATAAATTAGCAGTAGATAAGAGAAAGCTCTTAAAATAGTATTTCAATTACTATATATAGAAAGAAATATCTTTTCCACTCAGAAATATTTACTAGTTACAAAGAGGGACATTGTAACTTCACAGTGGAGAAGCCTGGCAGACACTCAATTATAAAGGTTAATACCATCAGCAGTAAGACATTATCAGTGTCATGATTCCCCTGTATGGTGCCCTGGCTAGGGCATCATGTCGCTTCAACCCCAAAATGCAATAATCTCAACATCATCATTTAAAAACATCAGATAGGGACTTCCCAGGTGGTCCAGTGGTTAAGACTTCACTTGTCAATGCAAGGGGTACAGGTTCGATCCCTGGTTGGGGAGCTATGCTCCCACATGCCTCAAGGCCAAAAAACCAAAACATAAAAGAGAAGTGATGCTATAACAAACTCAATAAAGACTTAAAAAATGGTCTATTAAAAAAAAAAAAAAAACAGGAAGTGGTCACAGATCGGAGGAGACCAGGGAACTATTTCAACAATATGCCATGTGGGGTTCCAGACTGGAACCCAGACAGAAGCAGGACAGTAAGGGAGGAACTAGTCAAATTCACATAAAGATGTGGTAGAGGGAACAGAATCAAGCCCATGTAACTGCCTGCTTTCAATCACCATACCATGGTTACATAAGATGTTCACATTTTGAGAAGTGGGTAAAAGGTAAGCAGGAACGGCAGCAGTACTAGTTCTGACATTCTATGTCTAAATTAGCCTCGCCTCCCCCCAGCCCCACCCAGAACTGGGGCTAATAGACCTGACTGCAACCGGCAATCATGCGCGTTGTTGACTGATTCCAAATCAGGAGCCTCTAGATCCCTAAACAGGTGATTAGCATCTTTTAAAATTGCTCAGTTTGCTCTCAGTACTAGGAATGGTATGGCTTTTTCCTGTTTCATTTTACACTTGGTTGTTGCTGGTTCATAGGAAATTCACTACTTTCTACATGTTCAACTTCTTGGTAGCCACTCTGCTGAATCGAATCCTTAATGTATGGAAATGAGCAACATGGAATGGCAGATACACAACCTGTTCTGATTTACAGAACGTTAACTGCTTTCAGTCCAACCTAATACAAGGTTTCTTGCAGCCCAATGGACAAAGTGAAATGAAAGTGGCTCAGTCGTGTCCAATTCTTTGCGACCCCATGGACTATACAGTCCATGGAATTCTCCAGGCTAGAATACTAGAGTGGGCAACTTTTCCTTTCTCCAGGGGATCTTCCCTACCCAGGTATCGAACCCAGGTCTCCCACATTGCAGGCGAATTCTTTACCAGCTGAGCCACAAGGGAAGCCCTTGAACAAAAGAGCAGGAAAAAACTGGCAATAAACTGCCAGCTTGTTTTTTAAGTAAAAGGAATGCAAAAGGCATACGAACATCTGAGAAGATGGCTCAGTTTCACTCATAACAATTGATGGGAAGAAAGTAAGTGCGAAATAAAATCCAGAGGAGGGCTTCCGTGGTGGTCCAGTGGTTGGGAGTCCACCTGCCAATGCTGGGGACATGGGTTCCATTCTGGCTCCAGGAAGATTCCACATGCCATGGGACAGCCAAGCCCCTGCTACTGAGCTTGGCCCGAGCTACTGAGCCTGAGAGCCTGAGAGCCTAGGCTCCGAAACTATAGAAGCCACTGCAATGAGAAGTCCACACATTACAACAGAGCAGCCCCCGGCTGCCACAACTAAAGAAAGCCCACACAAAGCAACAGGGACCCAGTGCAGCCAAACATAAACATGTAAATAAATCTTAAAAAAATAATAAAATAAAATTAGGAGCACGTTTTCTCTGCACCTATTAGAAAAAATTCCAAAGGCTGATAGAGTCCAGACAAGGATGCGTGAAACAGGTACCCTCCTACACAGGTGGGAGGGGTGCGAACAAGTAACTTAACAGGACAAAGGACAGCAGAGGGTAGAAAACCAAATCTCTAAGATAAGGTC
Source organism: Neotragus moschatus (assembly GCA_006410615.1). Classification (NCBI taxonomy): domain Eukaryota; kingdom Metazoa; phylum Chordata; class Mammalia; order Artiodactyla; family Bovidae; genus Neotragus; species Neotragus moschatus. The sequence continues at coordinate 627,215 of SJYA01000303.1, read as the reverse complement.
AGGACAGTGACCCCCTCAGGCACCTTCCTTCCAAGCCCGGCCCAGCAGGAACTGTGTCGTGGGCTAGGGTTCCTCAGAAGCCTTTGATCTTGAAAGGGGGAGCCAGACCCTCTTGGTTGATCATATTTCGACCATCACTGCTGGCCCCTGGCAGCCTCGTTTTCTGTTTCATCCCCTGGTACATGAAGTACATCCTGGGGCAGTTACTGTCAGGGCAAACAGTGTTTATCAGGGAAACCCAAAGCAACAGAAAAGCAACCAAAGCGCCTCTTTTCGTTACCCCCAGGCCACCCAGGAGAGCAGGCATCTCAGGGAAGTGCTTCATCCTCAGCCTCTGATCAGAGTGGAGAAAGGCCAAGGGCGGGGGCAGCCACACTTACTCAGGGGCCAAGCTCAGGTAAGCACAGGACCTACCCTCCTAGGAATCAGGGAATCAGCAGAGCAGGCCCTTTAGGTGTGTCTTCCCAGGAGCATCTGGTGGCTTCACTGTCTGCCCTCTGCCTATAGAGGCTGGGAAGCTGGTGCTCACAGACAGAAAACAGACAAACCCTCAGAGCATCCTCACCGTGTTGGAGCCTCTGGCTTCAGTTTGCTCCTGAGACCCAGTGGCAATCCCGCCTTGAGGTCACCTCCTCCATGGGATGCTGGTAAATGGCTGATGGTGGCCACCAGAAGAGGCTTCCATCACCCCACCTTTAATCCATCAAAACAGTGGACAATAATAACTGCTAGATGTGGAGAAATTGAAATCCTCCTGTATTGCTGGTTCAACATAAGCTAGCAAAGCTGCTTTGGAAAATAGCCTGGCACGTCCTCAAAAAGTTAAACATACAGTTAGCAAGGAACTTCCCTGGGTGGCCCAGTGGTTAAGAATCTGCCTTCCTATGGAGGGGAAATGGGTTCCATCCCTTGTCGGAGAACTGAGATCCCACAGGCCTCAGAGCTACTAAACCCAGGTGCCGCAACTACCGAGCCTGCACACTCTACAGCCCAAACTCTGCCATCAGAGAAGCCCCTGCGTGTGCAACAAAGAGCCTCGAGTGTGGCAACTAAGACCCGATGCAGTCAAATAAAAGTTCAACTGTTTAAAAAAAAGTTACCATAGGACCCAGAAATTTCACTCCTAAGTGTATACATATGAGAAATGAAAACACAGTTCCACACAAAAACTTGGACATGAAGATTCACAGCAGTATATTTATAATAGCCAAAAAGTGGAAAAAAACTCAAATGTTCGTCAGCTAAAGAATAAATGAGGTAGGTTCACACAGTGGAATACTATTCAGCAACAGAAAGGAATGACGCTCTGATACTTGCTACATCATGGATAACCCTTGAAATTATTATCTTAAGTAAAAGCAGTCAGTCCCATGAGACTACCATTTGTATTATGCCATTTATTCCAGAATAGACAACTTTATAGATGGAAGGCAGATTAGTGGTTACCAAGAGCTTGGGGAGTAGAGGGACAGGGGGCAGGAAGGAGGGGAATGAACAGTGACTGCTTCTAGGTGCAGAGTTCTTACAGTGACTTTTTAATTTACTTAATTGACTAAACTAAAAAACAATGACACTTAAACGGGTATATGAACGTACAGGGCATGTGAACAGCATTCTAATTAAACTTAAAAAGAGCAAGATCAGACTGAAGTACAACTCTGTCAACTAGGGCAAGTCACACAGCCTCTATTGGTCTTCATGTACCACCACTAATACAAGAGGGTAGCATGAGGATGAACAGGCTAGATCAGAGCCTCCTAAGCTTTTTTTTTTTTTTTTTAATATTTATTTATTTAATGTGCTGCGTCATCGTTGCTGTGCACCAGCTTTCTCTAGTTGCAGCAAGCTGGGGCTACTCTTCATTGTGGTAGCTTCTCTTACTGTGGAGCACAGGCTCTAGGTACATGGGCTTCAGTTGTTGTGGTCCACAGGCTCAGCTGCCCCTCTACATGTGGGATCTTATTTCCTTGGCCAGGGATTGAACCCATGTCCCCTGCATTGACAGGTGGATTCTTAACCACTGGGCCACGAGGGAGGGCCCGCAAGCTTTAATATGTTCATAAATTACCTGGTCACTTCCAGGGAAATGCAGTTTCCGATTCAGATATCCTGTAGCAGACCCCAGATTCTGCATTTCTAACCAGGTTTCAGGTGCCACTGGTCCATGGACATTCTCAGTAGCAGGGCAGGAGGGATGGCATCTCAGGCCTTCTCCAGCCCTAATATTTCAGGAATCTCCTCTGGTCTACCTCTGTGAATTCCCAGAGCAGGTATGGTTTCTCCTTCCCACTGAGGACACATATTATTCCCTAGCCACCAAAAATGGAAGCTTCCAGGACCTGGTCACTGGATGGAGACCATGTATTCTCCCCATGAGAAGAATGTCAAGAAATTCCCAAGTCTGCCTGAGCACAGAACACCTGGCTGGGCACAGGAGAGTCCCAACCTGCAGAGCAGAGCTTTGAGTGGCGAGGGACTCAACTTGTCTTCAGAAGGTACAGGTTCCTTGGACTTCTCTAATGGTCCAGTGGCTAATGCTCCAAGCTTCCACTGCAGGGGTTGTGGGTTTGATCCCTGGTGGGGGAACTAACATCCCACATGCCAAGTGGCGCAGCCAACAAATTTTAAAAATAATAATAATAAAAGAAAGCCTAGGTCTCCTTTTCTGGAAGAAACAGAAAACAGCAATATTCTCAAGGCAGGGGTTCTCGAACTCTAGGATACATAAATATCAATCACAGGACACTTTACACAGATTCCTGCCCTTTCCAGCTCTAACCTGGCAGGAAACAAATACTCCAGGTGACTCTGATGCTAGTGGTCCAAGGCCCAGACACTACCAGCCCAGAGCTGCTATGGAGACAAGACAGGACTGCTCTCCAAGAGACTGCCAGGAACCCACACCACACTCTGGCATGTCAGTTCCACCCTCCAGACCCCTCTTTCCCCATCAATCAAAGGGGTGGGATGAGATTCCTCTCACGGAATCAACAGGAAATTCCTGCATAAAACAGGTGAGGGGTAGAGTAGAAGGGAGCAAGGGAGGCCAGTGTCTACCTCTGGCCTCCAACAAAGACTACCCTTTGCTGGAGGGTTTTGCAAGGAAGAGCATCCCAGGGGGAACTGCAAGAGGGACACAAGAGTCCAGAGAAGGAGAATAAGGTGGTGGACACCAGCTCCTAATCACCACAAAGAAGCCTGTTCAGCCAGGGGCTCACGACTGGCCCTGTCCTTAGTTAACTGCATGGCCTGGAAACACTCCATTTTTCCTTTGGGCTTCTTCCTTCTCTTGGGAAAGGAAAAGGTTGGAAGGATCACCGTATCTACTTGAGTACAGCAACTCCTTTAAAGCAAGAAACAGGGACTTCCCTGGTGGTCCAGTGGCTAAGACTTCTTGCTCCCAGTGTGGGACCTGGGTTCAATCCCTGCTCAGGCAATTAGATCCCACAAGCAACTAAGAGTTCATATAATACAACTAAAGAGCCTGCATGCCACATCTAAGACCCAGTGCAGCCAAATAAGTAAATAAATAGTTTGTTTTTTTAAAAAAAGAGAGTCACAAAAAACTTTCCCCAATCTGAAAAGAGAATCATATACCTTCTTTTAAGTTGCAGTATACTCATTTATAGAGTTGTGTGTTTGTTTCTGCTGCACAGCAAAGTGATCCAGTTATACATGTATCTATATCATACATCTATTCTCTCTCAGATTCTTTCCCATTAGTTTATTATGAGATATTGAGTATAGTTCCTTATTTACTTTATATATTGTAGTCTGTATCTGTTAATCTCAAACTCCTAGTTTATACCTCTCTTCTTCCCCGTCACCTGGCCCCCACCTGTCTGCTTTGGTAATAATAAGCTTGTTTTCTATACACATTCTTCTGGGAACTCCCTGGTGGTGCAGAGGTCAGGATTCCATGCTTTCACTGCTGAAAGCCTGGGTTTTATCCCTGGTCAGAGAAGCCATGCGGCACAACTCCCCCTTCAACCCCTGCCAAAAAAAAAGACTATATACATATCTTCTAAGTTAGCAACTCTAACCATACTTCAGTAGTCCCTGAAACCTAACTCGGGAGCCCATTTGCACAGAGCAAAGTGAGTCCACCTTCTCTTGACCTTTATTCCTGCTTCCCTTTCCTCCAAACAGCCAAATTTAGTGGCTGAGGGAAATAATACTTACTGAGACCCACTTAAACATGACTATCTTTCCACAGTGCTAAACAAATTATAAGGCTTCTGACCTTTGCATTGACCAAAGTGAAGTCAATTAAACCTAGTACCCCTCCCTGACCCTCTCCACCACTCCTCCTGCCCACTGAAGGTCTGTCCTGGTGGCCAGGCCCATGTTTGGTTCAGGAGTAGGACTCTCAAGGCTCTAGGCGGACAGTTGTAGCCCTCAAGCCACTGACCAGGGGTAGAGCTGCTCTGATCAGAAGTATTCCGATGAGGTTGTTTGAATTAAGGGCTTGAGGGGCTAGTCCCTTTGATCTTCTGGAAACTTGGGGATGCGCAGTAAAAAGCCAAGGTACTTTGGAGGAGGGAGAGTAAAATCAAGCTAGCCAAAAGCTTTTCTGCCCACGTTGAAGAATGTGTCAAGTCAATGAGCAGGTTAGACTCGTCACAGAAGCCTCAAGTCCACTGCAGCGGGGTGAATCCTCAGACGTTACAAACTCTGCTGCTGAATGCTTGGCAGCACTTAATAAAGATGCAATTAGGTACACCTTTGCATCTTGACTGAGAACAAAACGCAGGTCCCCAGAAATTCATTCCCTGCAGTGATGATGGCTCATCTGCAATGCCAGACACTGTCACTTGCAGAGGCATCAAAACAGTCCCAAGCGACTGGGGCCCAAAACATGGCAAAGACATCTCTGAAGAACGTAGAGCATATTCTGAAGGAAAGAAAAGATGGGAGAGTGAAAGGAATACAAAAAGTGCCTGGGAATTTCACACAAAGGGAATGGGAGGGCAATGGTAAAAGGAGGAAGTGAAAATCTCTGGAGATGATATGCTCACTTGCTCTCCTGAGAGATTTCATGAATGATGGCAACTTGACATCAGCCAAAAAGAGGGAGTGAGAAGATGCAGACCAATATTGTCACTCAGAGGTCATTCTGAAGCAACTCAGTGATTCTGTTAAATATTTCCTTTAAAAATCTAGAGAGAGAAAAGCAGAATATTTTTAAAGTGACATGGAGAAAATCAAATGCGGTAGCATTTTCAGTTCAAATGCAAAGTCTCCAACCAGTCTCCTCAGTGTGAAAATCCAGAAGGAGACAGTGAGATTCCAAAATTCCAGCTGAAACTCAACACTGCCTGAATTCCACCATAAACATGAAAGTTAACTTTGTAGAAAGCCAGTGGATGAGAGAATTTACTGTTTAGAAACAGAAGCTTCTCAGAGTGTATGAATACACCAAAATCTGACTCCTACAGGAAGATGACCAAAGATCCGGAGAAATGAAAGATGGATAAGCTCCAATGAGAAAAGAGCTCAAGAAAGTTTGTTGGAGAGTCACAAACATAGAAAACACACCTGTGGTTGCCAATGGAGAGGGTGTTGGGGGAGAGATGGATTGGGAGTTTGGGGTGAACAGATGCAAACTATTATACAGAGAACAGATAAACAAGGTCCTACTGTATAGCACAGGGAACTATATTCAATATCCTATGATAAACTATATTCAATATCCTATGAAAAGAATATCAAAAACAATGTATATAGGCCTAGAGTATGGTTTACAAATGCAAACCAACCAATCTAGAGTCCATACCCCAACCTCCTCCTCTTTTAGGCTTTCAGAACACCATGCTCCAGATGCTCCAGGCCACCGGTCCCCTGCATCAGCTGCTCCAGAGACTGATGGGTACCAGACGCCTAGGGACAGCCTTTTTGCCACAGAGCCAATCCTAACCCTGCTCACTCTGCCTTGCCCTCTCCTTCCCCTAGAAGCCATACAAAAGTGTCTTACTCTTCCTGGGTTCCCTCTGCTTCCTGACTGACCCTGGTGCCTCTCCCTATCGCTCTCCACTCCAGAACCATGAGTAAGGAACTGTCTTTTTCATGGTAATGTCTCCTTGTCTTTTGGCCTCACAATACCTGAAAAATAATAAAACCTCCACTGAAAAGAGACCAGAACACCCCCCCGCATCATCACATCCCCATGGGAGCACGAGGGCTGAGCTACAAGGGCTCAATGGCTCAGGGTAATGTGGAGATCTAATTCACATTAGATCTGAATCTAATGTGGATTCAGATTTACAGCCAACCTCTGAACATGTACCAGCATGGCAGGACAGATGACGTCTCTCTTCTTTAAACTAATCCTGATGGAGGCCAACTTCATTTCATGTGTTACTTCATGGATGCTGCATTTGTTCTCATATTGTAATTTCTGATGTAGTGTTTCTAGATGTTAATGAAAAACTGTTGCCTGCTGTGTGTGTGTGTGTGCATGCGTGCGTGCACTCAGTCATGTCCAAGTCTTTGCAACCCCATGGACTGTAGCCTGCCAGGCTCCTCTGTCCACAGAATTTTCCAGGCAAGAATATTCGAGTGGATTTCCATTTCCTCCTCCAGAGGATCTTCCCAGATCTGGTACCAAACTCAATGTCTCTTGCATCTCCTGCAGTGGCAGGAGGATTCTTTTCCACTGAGTCACCTGGGAAGTTCTGCCATATCAGTAAACAAAGGATGTTACTCTCCTCAAGTCCTCACACTGTAGCTGCCTCACCCTCCCCAGCGGTGCATCCCGAGGGGACTCAGGATGAGAAAGCATGGAATGCTAGCTGAGGTCCTCATCCAAGGAATGATCTCAGTGAGCCCAGACCCTTGCATCTTCCCATACACAGAAGACCAACAAATTCCTTAACTTAGGATGCCTAATTTTCTTTAATCAACAGTAATTGTTTGATGTTCCCACGACCTGGTTTTTGTTGCAAAAACTCCTATATACCCTGGTTCCTCCATTACCTCTTCAGAGCAGTCCCTCAGAACAATCTGAGAGACTATGTAACAGGCTCACATCCTTAGAAAGTCTGCCAAATAAAACTCTCAGTTTTTAAGTTGTGCTGTGCATTTTTTTTTAGTCAACACAGAATATATATATATATATATTTTTTTTTTTTTTAACTCAAAAATGGTTCAATTTTTGTTTAGCTTCTGACTCTGTGCTGTGCTTTCAGTACTTTCACAACGAACTTCTGCTCTTCAATAAGGAAAGCACGCTTGATTCTGTCCCGGACACATTCAGCACACATGGAACCACCATACGCTCGGCTGACATGTTTCTTTGTTTTTAATATATCATTCCCAGTTTCTTAGACTCTGTGGACTAGACTGCCTAAGTATTCTAGCTTAACTAAATGGTCCACTGTTGCTTAAAGCATGACTAATGGTTGACATGACCAAAAGAAGACATCTGAAACGTTAAACATCATTTTCTACATGCTGAACTGTCAGAAATCTGTGCAAGGAATCTTCTAGTTATTTCAGTAAATGCTGATTGGTTTTAAAAACAAAGAAATTCTAAAAACCCAATCAATAAAAATCAAAACCCCAGTTAACTTCTAAGTATATTTATTAACTGATTAATTTATAGATGAATTATGAGGAATTGACATTTGGGAAAACATTTGTTTCTTATTTTGTTGGGATTTTTCTAAGTTTTGTCATCTGGTTTATATTATTCTTTGCTGAGAAAACACTTCTAAACTTTATGGAGCCCATAATAAAGTATACTGGCACAGCAAAAAGAAAACAAACATCAACAACAAATACCTCAGTTAATTCTCAAGACAACACCTTAAGTTGTTCTGTATTTTACAGAAAACACCGGTGACAATTTCAGTAATGCAAGAGGACAGAGAGCCAGGAACTGAACACGGGTATCAGTTCAGTTCAGTTCAATTCAGTCACCCAGTCGACTCTTTTCGACCCCATGAATCGCAGCACACCAGGCCTCCCTGTCCATCACCAATTCCCAGAGTTCACTCAGACTCACGTCCATCGAGTCAGTGATGCCATCCAGCCATCTCATCCTCAGTCATCCCCTTCTCTTCCTGCCCCCAATCCCTCCCAGCATCACAGTCTTTTCCAATGAGTCAACTCTTCACATGAGGTGGCCAAAGGATTGGAGTTTCAGCTTCAGCATCAATCCTTCCAATGAACACCCAGGACTGATCTCCTTTAGGGTGGACTGGCTGGATCTCCTTGTAGTCCAAGGGACTCTCAAGAGTCTTCTCCAACACCACAGTTCAAAAGCATCAATTCTTCGGCCCTCAGCCTTCTTCACAGTCCAACTCTCACATCCATACATGACCACTGGAAAAACAATAGTCTTGACTAGACGGACCTTAGTCGACAAAGTAATGTCTCTGCTTTTTAATATGCTATCTAGGTTGGTCATATAGCCAGCTCCAAAACACCTGGCTTTCAATCTGCTACCAAGTTCCTAAGAATGGTTACTTAAGTGTTATCCAAACTGGTGTTAACAACAGAAACAAAGGTTTTTTCTTTTAATTTAATAGCACATGCTGACTGTCTTTCACGGATATACACAAGGAGACACCTCATGCTTTTTATGGCTACATAGTCTACCAAATGAAAGTTTCATGTTCAATAAGTTACTATGGGACAAATGATGGTTATTTGAAAAGTAACAGAGTTGGATTCACCTCATTCCTTACATACAAAAATAAGTTCCAAAGTATGAAACACTCGGGGGAGTTTTTTTTNCCCAGACAATCACAATGGTGTGATCACTCACCTAGAGCCAGACATCCTGGAATGCGAAGTCAAGTGGGCCTTAGGAAGCATCACTACGAACAGAGCTAGTGGAGGTGATGAAATTCCAGTTGAGCTATTTCAAATCCTAAAAGATGATGCTATGAAAGTGCTGCACTCAGTATCCCAGCAAATTTGGAAAACTCAGCAGTGGCCTCAGGACTGAAAAAAGTCAGTTTTCATTCCAAGCCCAAAGAAAACCAAATACCAAAGAATGCTCAAACTACGGCACAATAAATTGCACTCATCTCACACACTAGTAAAAAAATGCTCTAAATTCTCCAAGCCAGGCTTCAACAGTACATGAACAGTGAATTTCCAGATGTTCAAGCTGGATTTAGAAAAGGCAGAGGAACCAGAGATCAAATTGCCAACATCTGTTGGATCATCAAAAAAGCAAGAAAGTTCCAGAAAAACACCTATTTCTGCATTATTGACTATGTGAAAGCCTTTGTATGGGTCACAACAAACTGGAAAATTCTTCAAGAGACGGGAATACCAGACCACCTGACCTGCCTCCTCAGAAATCTGTATGCAGGCCAGGAAGCAACAGTTAGAACTGAACATGGAACACAGACTGGTTCCAAATCGGGAAAGGAGTACGTACGTCAAAGAGCCCATACAGATAAATAAAAAATGACTTTAAAAATCCCACTTGAAAAATGGGTATATCTGCTGAAAGGCAAAAAAGCATAGGAATAATAAAATCAAACATGAAAAAATATTCACACATATGACTCTTTACAACCCCATGGACTGCAGCCCACCAGGCTACTCGGTCCATGCAATTTTCTAGGCAAGAATCCTGGAGCAGGTTGCCATTTCCCTCTCCAGGGGATCTTTCCTACCCAGGAATCAAAGCTATGTCTCTTGTGTCTCCTACATTGGCAGGCAGATTCTTTACCCCTGGGAAGCCCTCTATTAAAGGTTAAAAATTATTGGCAAAAGTACAGAAAAACAGACTTCCTTCATTCATTCAGAGAAGTTGTGTGCCAGACACTGTATTAGTGAAAGAGATACCCAAGGTCTATGCCTCAGGAAGTTTATGTTCCATATGTGTAGAGATGGAAGAGAGACGATAAAGGAGAAAGTAAACAATAATTCAGATAGTATCGTTCATAAAACTACAAATGGGACAATTCCACTGACTTCACTGCATGGCAATAAGGCAGCATCTATCAAAATGTTGTGCCAGCTATTCTATGTCTAGATATTGATTCTACAGACATTCTCACTTCTTGTTTAAATATAAAGATATGTGTACACGGATGATCAGTGGAGTGCTGGGTGTAATTATGAAAAAATGGGAACAATCCTAAAGTTCCTCAAGAGAACAAATTATGCAATATCCATACAATGGATCAGAAAGACCCAGGGGGAGATCAGCTTGTTTGTTTGTTTTTAATGTATCCACGTGGAAAGATTTTGAGGCTACATTGTTTGTGGGGGGAGGAGGAATTGCCAAAATGGTATACATAATAAGATCTCCTACAAAAAAAAAGAGACAAACACATTCCTATAAGTGCATATGTATGTGTGCCTATATAATTAGACATACACTGATTAATGTATGACTATAAGACTAGGCATATATGGTTTAATCTATGATTAAGAAAAATCTGGGAGGTGGAATTATGAGAAGTTATTACAGTACAAATTTCTGTACTGTTTGGCTGTTCTGTTTTACAAGAAATATGTGCTATTTTTATACTCAGCAAAGAATAAGGGAGAAAGCATTAAAAAATAAAAAGTAATGTATTCAAGGATCATTTGGTTTCCTCAGTTTATATTCCCAAACTTCAGGCTAAAAATTAATCTGGGAAGAAAACTTCAGCTAAGGAAGAAGGATAACAAAGTAACTAATCATTTGCCTCATTCCTTACATTTAAAGCTACAGATATAATTGGGGAGGGGGAGGAATCTGTGGTTTTCTATTTGCCAGACATTAGATCTTCACTTAATTTTCAAGGCAACCCACCAAATGAAACCTGGCTCGATTCCACAGATGAGGAAACCGAGGGTCTTAGAGGCTAAGTGATACCCCTAGAGCAGAAGTTTCCTCACTTCTAGGATCCCAGAAAACAAGACTTCCTGCTAGGGGCTCTTATCTTCTGGCCATTCCCTCAGGTCAGGTGGCTGGAGAGCAGGAGGGATGAGGGTGGGGCAGGAGAAACTGATTATGGGGTTTTTAAGCTGTTCCAGGAGGCATTTTTCTCCCAGCTCCATTATGGTTCCTTTGCTTCTTGCCCTTCTCCCCTATAAAGCTCATATTTCCTCCCTCAGAGCTGCATCTGGAGTTCCAGGTGGCAGACACAGCTCCTGGAAAGAACCAGCCTAGAATCCTGCCTGTGAAGGAGTCCCTAGGAAAAGCGAGTGCCTACCCCTTCAGAACTCCCTTCAAGACTACATCAATGCTCAGCTGCTCCCTAAGCTTGCCTGATTCTGCCACCTCTCTCAGCTTGTAAAATGGGAATAATACATTTTAGAATTATTCAAAAGGGAACACCAGGAAGTGCTTTGGGAATTTTAAAGCCTAGGGTCCCCATCTTGCAATTAAAATACCCCTAACACAACAGTTCACATCATGGAGGAAGGAGTCCAGTATTTTCTGTAATGACAGTTTTAAAGACAATATTTTAACACTCTGAATAGGAATGTCCCCTGCAGGTTATGTCTATTATTTTGTTGTACAATGAATGAAGAACTAACAGAAAAATTCAGCAGGGCTTCCTCCTGCCTTTAATCTACCCCAAAGCTACCATCTTTCAATTCTAAGGGGTACAATTCTCAGTTCTAGAACTAACCTTATGTTAAACTTTCAATTAGGGAAAGAAAGATTAAAACAGAAAAAAAAAAAAATTCAAAGTCCCAATGTGATGACCACATTAGCTTTCAAATAGGATAGGGGAAACATATATTCACTTTATTATTAATAATGGTTAAGATGCGAATGGTTACTATGTGCTTCCCAGATGGCACAGCGGTAAAGAATTCTCCTGTCAATGCAGGAGATGAAGGAAACACATGTTTAATCCCTAGATCAGGAAGATCCCCTGGAAGAGGAAACGGTAACCCATTCCAGTATTCTTGCCTGGGATACCCCATGGACAGAGGAGTCTGGTGGGTTACAGTCTGGTGGGTCACAAAAAGTCAGACATGACTGAGGACTCACGCATGTGCCAGACACCGTTTTCAGTGTTCTTTCTGCATTAACTCATTTTACCTACATAGCAGATGTTTTATTTCCTTCATTTTATATGTGAGGAGTTAGAGGCATGGGGAGGCAAATGGCTTGCCCATGGGGGCTACCCAACAGCTCAACCTCAACAAGGCAGTTGGAGATCTTGGCCTTCTGGTCTACCTCTCCAGTCATTTACACTCCTCCTTGGGTTCCAAACACTGCTGCTACTGCTAAGTCGCTTCAGTCGTGTCTGACTCTGTGTGACCCCATAGACGGCCTCCTACCAGGCTCCTCTGTCCCTGGGATTCTCCAGCCAAGAACACTAGAGTGGGTTGCCATTTCCTTCTCCATTGAATCTCTTAGGATTCCTCACAAATAGTACGCATAANCCAAACACTGCTGCTACTGCTAAGTCGCTTCAGTCGTGTCTGACTCTGTGTGACCCCATAGACGGCCTCCTACCAGGCTCCTCTGTCCCTGGGATTCTCCAGCCAAGAACACTAGAGTGGGTTGCCATTTCCTTCTCCATTGAATCTCTTAGGATTCCTCACAAATAGTACGCATAACTGCAACCCACCCTGCCCATTCTTGCCTTTGGACATGATTTTTCTGTCACTGAAATATCCTCTCCTTCCCATGGACAGGGAGTTTTATTCCATGAATGAACATAAGACTCCTGGAAAAATCCATCACTGTATTTAAAATTTAAGAGTTGTTTTGGTAGGAAATACCAAAGCTTTCTTCATAACAAGCCATGCCTGCAAACTTGTTCTTATCTCAAAGCCAGAATTCCCTACACAGATTGCCTGAGGTTCTCTTTCTTCAGATCGTCCAGACTCCTCCCCCACCGCCTATTTCATCTCTTCCCTCTGGCTCAGTCTTCAGGAAAGAGGTCTCCACAGTGACCTTTGGCCACTGACAAAGAGGTTGGCCTGGAGTTTGTGGACCTCCCTTCAACTACTATCTACCTCTTCTCCTTAGGACTCCATTTCAGAAGAAGAGCACAAACTTTGCTTCTCAAATCATTTTTACTGCATACAAAATTAGTCATTGGGGTTGATGACAGAACACTCACAAGGAACACACCTTATTCAAGTCACGATATAAGGCAATGGACTGACACTACACTGAGAAACGAATATCCAAAGGTTTAAATGACTTTGCAATTGACAGATCCAGCATCCTTCCTACATGAACAACGTAAAGAAACAGAGGAAAACAATAGAATGGGAAAGACTAGAGATCTCTTCAAGAAAATTAGAGATGTCAAGGAAACATTTCATCCAAAGATGGGCACAATAAGGAACAGAAATGGCAAGGACCTAACAGAAGCAGAAGTGAATAACAAAAGGTGGCAAGAGTATACAGAAGAACTATTAAAAAATGGTCTTAATGACCTGGATAACATGATGGTGTGGTCACTCACCTAGAGCCAGACATCCTGCAGTGTTCAGTCAAGTGGGCCTTAGGAAGTATTACTACGAACAAAGCTAGTGGAGGTGATGGAATTCCAGGTAATCTATTTAAAATCCTAAAAGATGATGCAATTAAAGTGCTTCAATCATTATGCCAGCAAATTTGGAAAACTCAGTAGTGGCCACAGGACTGGAAAAGGTCAATTTTCACTCCACTGCCAAAGAATGCTCAAACTACCACAACAATTGCACTCATTTCACATGCTAGCAAGGTAATGCTCAAAATCCTTCAAGCTAGGATCAATAGCATGTGAACCAAGAACTTCCAGATATACAAGCTGGATTTAGAAAAGGCAGATGAACCAGAGATCAAATTGCCAACATCNTATGGCTTTTCAAATGTTTCAAAGTGGCATTTAAACCAATGAGACAAAGAGATAAACCAGGTGTCAACAAGTAGGTTAACTATTTAGAAAAATAAACTTAAGACTGTTAGATCATGTCACGAATTTCCAGTGCAATGTATGAAAGTATAAATCCCACTGGTTAAAGCTAAGGAAAAAAATATATTTTATGCAGTAATAAGCCAGCGTATCACTAAATGACACTATTATTTCCAGAAGACTTCCAAGTGCATTGCAATGTAAAAATTTAGAAACATGAAATTTAGGAAACCACTAAGCTGATTCTGGGGTAGGTAGGCATTATAAACATAAAAGAAAACTTATTTTAGAAAACTGAAATTCAATATCTACACTGAAAAAAAGCCCAAGATATATATCTCATACATAAATCTAATTATCACAAAATAAATATAATTATCACATANTAAATGACACTATTATTTCCAGAAGACTTCCAAGTGCATTGCAATGTAAAAATTTAGAAACATGAAATTTAGGAAACCACTAAGCTGATTCTGGGGTAGGTAGGCATTATAAACATAAAAGAAAACTTATTTTAGAAAACTGAAATTCAATATCTACACTGAAAAAAAGCCCAAGATATATATCTCATACATAAATCTAATTATCACAAAATAAATATAATTATCACATAAATAAATAGATCACAAAAAATATATGCTATTCTTCATATAGGGTAGGCTGTTACAATCAGTAAGATAGAGCCATCCCAGTAAAAAAAGTGTGTGAAGAACATGAACATAACTGATGGAGAAATTTAAAAGATCAATAAATATATTTTTAAATATTCAGCCACATTAGCAATGACATAAATGCTAGTTTAAGATTAAATCCTGTTTCACTAATGAGGTAAAAAGCAACAATATCCAATATAAGAGACAGTAAAACATACCCTATTGACTATCTTGTAAATTGGTACATTCAGCTGAGAAGTCAACTTGGTATGATGTGGCAAAAGCCTTACTTAACTCCTTTGAGCCAGTAAGTGTACCTCTGATTTATATCCACCTAAAATAATAATCAACATTTCACACAAAGACAACTGAAACCTAAGTATTCATACTATGAGACTAGTCAAAGTTAACAGAACTCTGAAATGCTATGCAACCATTACAAAAATATAAGTTCTCAGAGCATTTTTAATAACACGAGAAAAGCTCATAAATACAGTAAACAAAGAAAACAGAGCATATATCTGCAGCACTATAATAATTTTAATTTTACATACGCGAATATGTAGAAATATGGTTAGCAACAGCTCTCAGGTGAAATTAGAGATTTCAATTTAATTTTTAACTTACTTCCTTATGCTTTTTAAATGACCCAAGTTTTCTATAATGAACACGTATTATTTTCTTTTTTTTAAATTTTCATTGGAGTACAGTTGATTTACAACGTTGTGTTAGTTTCCAGTGTATAGCCAAGTGAATCAGTCATACATATACATATATCCACTTTTTTTCTTTTAAGACTCCTTTCGCATATAAGCCATTATAGAACAGTGAATAGAGTTCCCTGTGCTATATAGCAGGTTCTTATTAGTTACCTATTTGATGAACATGTATTATTTTCAATAATCGGGAACATATAACAAAAAGATATAAAGTAAATACACCAAATTAACCCCTGGGCAGCTCTTTTTGCCTCTCTTTCAACTTATCTATATTGAGCAAAGGATAACTCCTTTTTAAAAGTAGAGTGTTGACTGTCAAACATGGCCCAAAGGTGCCTGATTAAAGAAAGGAGGGAAGAAGTTAAGGGAAGGTACGGGAAACAGTAAAGGCCTTAGAGATAGGGTGGGAAGCAGCTGGAGAGGTGGGCACACTAGACCAGCAGCAGGTCCACAGGGCCTCAGACCCCACGACAGGCCAGGAACAAGAACCACCCCAGACCCCTGCACTCTGTAAACATCACCCAGCTTCCTCACGTGACACTTAGGCAAGAGAACGAAGGCCCAGGGGAGGACAGCCGCTGCTTGAAGGTACATAAGTTGGTAGCATCTGACCTTCCTTAAGAGAAAGGAAAATGGCCAAAGCCATTCCACAAACAAGCACAGACACACAGAGGTATTCTTCCACCAGCCAGGACACCTGCCATCAGGGGTCACTGGCCTCAGCAGATGGAACATAGATCTCAGTGCCTGAGCCAGGCGCCCGAGAGCTGCCTGAGCCTGGGCTGGGGACCCACTGAGGCCACTGAGCCACTCACAGGGATAAGCATGCCCATCCCCTGGCCACATCCAGAGGCAGACACAGAGCCACCTGCTAATTCTGAGCTCATTCCTGGCCCAGAAGCAGGCAAGTTGAGCTGTCAGAGGTAAGCCTGATGGCAGGCTGGTCTTCCATCCCGCCCCCAGCCCGTCTGGACTTCCGTTCCCCAAATGGGGGAGTCAAAGTTCTAGAGAAAGGAAGCTGCCCATGTAGGATAAATTGTAACCACACTGCTGCCCCTGCCACAGCCTGCCTCCAGAAAGCACTGCATCCCCCAGCTCCTTGGCTCCTCCCATTCGAAATGGAGGGGCAATGATTCCACTGGATGCCAGGGCCTCTCAGGTTATCCAGGGAGGAAGGATAATCAATGCAGACACATAACCACACAAAAACCACAGAAAGGTCATCGGTTAGGCCACTGGTCCATGTGTCCTGATAAAGAACATCAGAAATGGAAACTGCACTTCACATACCTTAACTCTCTCAAATGTCACAAAATAACACTTCTCATTTTGCACATGAACACACTGAGGCTCCGAGGGGAAGTCACAGAGCTGGGAAGGGCTGGGAACGTAATGCAAAGTCCAAACCCGTGCCATTTCTCCCAGGACACGGTGAGCACACTCGTCCCCATCGCTACAAAGGGCTCCTGCCTGGCACATGTGGAATCCAGCCTCCGATGAGCCTTCCCCTCACTGATAGGTGCAGTTCCAGAAAGGGCAGCTGACCCCATACACCAAAGGTGCTCAATCTATGTCCAGGAAAGGGCACCAGGTGTGGCCCCAGCAAATAGCAAGTATAATTATGGCCGCCATTCACTGAGCATCATCTGCTCCCTGGAGGGCCCACATGAGGAATGTGAAACACTGTTTGGCCTGAGTGAGACACAGCTGATGTGTCCACCTTGCGAGGAGAGGCTGGGAAGTCTCACAGCAAGGAAATAGATGCCATCTGACACCAGAAACCCCTTCCCAAACCCTATCTCTCCCACCCTGACGAGGAAACAGGCCCAAATGAGTCATTCAGGTCAACTCCCACTGCTGGGTGGTACCCTCAGCCCCCAGGCTCCACCCTGGCCCGGCGCTCCAGCACTACCTTGGTTGAGGTAGGTCAAAGTCTCTTCATGCAGTTTCACAGCTGGGGATGTGGCAGCACACAGCACATACTGCAGGGGCGGCAGGCGGGCCTCGTTCTCAGGGGACAGTTGGGGCTCCTCCTGCTTGAAGATGGGCAGAGCGAGGACGTCGCTGCAACACACAGGAGGGAGGGGTCAGGAGCAGGGCCCCCAGAGCCAATGTGCAGGCCTAAGCGGCCAACCTCGGGCAGCATCAACCGCAACACAGCCCAGCCTAGCGCAGCTAGCAGGTTCAGCTCCCTACACGACGTCACAAATACTCTAAAATGCTTTCCAATGGAGGAGACCAATCCTGGATGATTCTACTTTCATTCTGTGACCTTTGAGAGATTTATTCAGATGTCAAGTGGTTTCCATCCACAAGTGTCTGGCTTTTTTAACAAGAACTCAAATGAAATATTTTATTTTTTAAATAAACTCTTCCAGCTATTGGTCACATCTCAGATCAAGACAATCCTGTCCTCTAGGCTCTGTAAACCATGCAAATACAGAAACTGTCTACTTCACTCATAAAAACTGAGACATACTTCCACACTTCTAAAAAGAAAGGACAGCTGGCCCATAAACCCTATTTTAAGGGTCATGTTAATATCTCTTAACTGCAGAACAAGAACAACCATGGTTTCAATTCAGTTTTCTCATCCAAACAGAAAATACGGAGATGCTCAAAGATTCTTTTTCTCCACCTCTAAACAAAAATTCCCATCAGATCCAAAAAATCAGCTTCACATCAATCTAGGACTGGAGAACTTATTTCTAGATGTGCTTTTTTAAGTGCATCCCCAAGGAAAAACAAAATCTTTGAGAACATGAATGAGTTGCAAGCAAGAGGGACTTGGTCAAGCTCTCTGGATTATGAAGAGATTATAGCATGGACACTGGAGCCAAAAAAAGGTCCTGTGCCCATATCTTGATAAGCCTCCACTCTCCGAGTGTCCCGGGTGCTGAATCAGATTCACTGACCCCACTTTACTATGTAAACAGCAGAGTCACTGATACAATCTATTCCTCATACAACACCATACACAAGTATCTAAAACACAAGCCAGGCACATACCCCAGCATGTCAAACCAACTTTCAGAAGGAAAAGTCCAGCTGTGGCTCACCTAGAAACCTTCTGTATGGAGGGCCGCCCCTGCCACCACCCACTGCCCTGGGTCCCCCACCTCATGACTTCCCTTGTCCAGATTGAGGCACATGCCCAGTCTAAGTGGTTATCCAGGAATGGGGGAGAAGCAAAGAGATCTGATTCCTGGGGGACTGCATAATTTCATGTTTGCCCAGACCATGTTAAGTTAATAATCCATGGGCTGCTGCCTTTAAATTAAAAAAAAAAAAAAGGTGGGAGTAGCCAGGGTTGGGGGAAGAGCCATCACTCAACAGTAACTTATTTCAATCCTGGTATCCTTATCTGCTGAGGAATAAAAGTCACCAGAACATCAAACAGAAGTAGGGAAGAAAGGAGTACAGACCACTACCCCAGGAAGGTCATACAACTTGAAGAAATGCTGCACAGTGACAAGATGACCAAAATTAAACGCACAGACCAAGCAAAAGAATAAGATGTTCTTCACTCTAGGGGCACCAGGGGCATGTTCATGGACCCTCCCCATTGCATCCATCAAGGTCAACTTCTCCAAGTGTGAAAGCCCTGGCTTCCAAGAAGTAACATAAAAAAAGAGAATGTGGACCAAATGAGTCTTTATCCATGGTCCCCATATGACCCCAGAAACTCACATGGCCTTATAGCACCTTTTACCCCAATTCCCAACCACCTCACCAGGACGAATGCAATACCAAACTCTTAAAGTAAGGGCACCTCTAGCTCAAGAGGAGAATTATTCCCTAAAGGGATGACATTCTCGGTGTCCAGGAAGTTTTACATACACTCACTTCTTCACTCAGGGTCACCTTCAAAGTCATTTATAAGGTATGGTAACAAACTGAATCGCTACACACTAAAATTGAGGCAAAATTACAACTAAAATTGCATCCTGCAATACAGTAAAAATGTATTCCATTGTAGTATTTCGGGTAAGTGAATGGACACAATCTTCTGCCAGAGATTAACATCTGCCCAGTGGGGAATTCCCTGGAGGTACAGTGGTTAAGACTCCTGGCTTCCATTGCAGGGGACTCGAGTTCAATCCCTGGTCAGTGAACTAAAATTCCATATACCACACAATGTAGGGAGAAAAAAAAATCTGCCTGGTGGGCTTAACACCTCCCAGAGCAGCCTGTCTCTGGTGGATCACCATGGTCTGCTGTGCTACATAAGTCCTTAATTAAAACCCTAGGCTTATGCCATCTCCTCCCTCTCTTGCCCATGAATAAAACACAGGAGACATATCACTTATTCCCAACCATTCCTTTGCCTGCTGGAATTGGGCTGTCTTCAGATAAGACTACTGGACAAATATCTATCAAAGCTAGGATTTCCACATCACCTGTACTGTTAAATCTGAGTTGGAACTTTTGGGAGTCAAAAATAAAATAAAGCAGGCAGGACAGCTCCTTCTGTGAGGTGGTCTGGCCCACGGTTCACTTTCTCTGAGCTCACATCAAATGCCCTTTGGGTTAAATTAGGCACATTTCATAAACTGTGACTAGGATGGAAATAAAGACAGGCTAAAGCTGGTTCAGGCGAGTTCAGAAAGTGAAATGACTGCCCATTAGTACCCAGCCAGCTGCACAACAGGGAAAAACAATCCTCCAGGAACTGAAGCTAACGGGGTGCCACTTCCTTCAAGGGGACGGGAGAGAGAACTTTGCAAAACAGGCAGGACTTACTTTTCCCTCTGAAGAGCACTAGTCAAATCCCTGCAGAAGAAGAAAGATTTCCATCAAGGGCAATCAACGTGCGGGCCTCGGACCCACATACCAAGACCACCTAGTGTGAGAGGACACCCGGTCCCTCCCGAGCCCCCGCCCGCCCCCGCTGCAGGTCCGCTAGGCGGAACGCAGGGCCCTGCTCGCCGCTCGCTCGCCCCTCGGGCGGACCAAGGACACTGGAGAGGACGCGAGGCTCGGAGAGGGACTCGGGCGGAGAGGGGCAAAGAGCAGGGGACTAGACTTCCCGGGACAGCTCCAGACCGACGGCAGGAAGTTTCCTCTTCGACGCGAGCGGAGAGAGGAGAAACGCAGAGGTGGAAAGACCCTGGGGAGATTGCGACCCAGAGATGTGCGCTCCGCGCCCGCCCGGGGTCGTCGGGGGAGTAGCCCGCGAGCACTAGGCTCTGCAAACCCGCCTCCCGCGCTGGCCCGCAACTCCGAGCGTCGGGTCTCGCCAGGGTCGGTCTGTCTGTCCCAGGCGGGAGTCTGGGCAGATCTCTCTCAGTGCCCAAAGGGCACAGAGTAAGGAGGCGGCGGGGGCGCTCGGGATCCCCGGCCCGGCCGCTCCTTTCCCGTCCCGCGGACGTCAGACGGCGCCCCGCTCGCGGACCCCGGCCCGAGCCCCTTACCGCAGGTAGCTGCCGGGATTGTGCTGGTTGTAGTGCTCGGGCTGCGTGTGCCAGAACAGCATGGCTGGGGCTCCGAGCCCGGCCCGACCCAGGCGCGCGGCGGACGGGACGCAGGGCGAGCCAACCTCTAGGTCACCTGCCAGCAGTGCTCCTTACAGCTGTGGCCGCCCGCCCTGCGCATTTATGGACGGCTCGGGGGCGGGGCCTCTTCCGGACCCGCCCCCAGGCCGCGCGGCCGCCTCACCTGGTGACCCGCACAAGCGTGCCCTTCCCGGGAGCGAGCGCGCCTCCAGGGCGGCGACCACGAGCGTGCAGCGAGGCTGCGGGCGGGGATCTGGCCCGGCACTGCCCGTATCCCGCCCTCGAGGGTGGGGCCCAGATAACCGTCCCCGCAGCCCTGGTGTCTTCCCTCTCCCAGAGCCTCGCCGTGGGTGGGGTGAGGAGGCTGTGAGCTTGGATGTCTGAGACTCCGACCCGGACACGCCGTCCCCTTAACTTGTTCTTGCTTTTTCACAGCACTCTCAGAAATCGTGTTTTTTTTAAATCTACACTTGAGTATTGATCTCTTTCCCAGTATAGTATAATCTCCAAGAGGGCAAGGTTTGGACTCTCTAGCTCANGGGGTTGGGATTGGGAGCTCATATACACTCGTGGCTGATTCATGTCAATGTATAGCAAAACGAATACAGTATTGTAAAGGAAAACAAACTAGAAAAAAAAAAAGAGTAGAGGTTTGTTTAAAGTTACAATTAACGTTAAGTGGTTACTATTAGCTGAAAATTATAGGGCTTTGATTATTTTTTTCTATCTTTAAAACAAAACAGAATTGGTAGGAAGGAGAGTTTGCTAGCAGCTTCAAATATTTGATTTAGCTGAGATTCTTGATTAATGATCAACTTTATGAAACTAAGGGGGTCAATTAATACATTTTAAACTAAAAATACAGAAATTTAGAAAGATAGATTACATTTAATCTGCTTTTAATCTAGATTGGGGACATTTAATAGAAAAATTATTTTGTTAATATTCAAGTGAAATAGTCTTATATATTTTGAAAGGATTTACTATCATGTAATTAACATTGATGCCCCAAAACTTAGTTCTATCTTTGATGAATATAAACAATTCCTTTTCACTCATATTCTCATCAATTGAAGACCAAGAGTTGTGCCATGGAATGACACTTAAAATTAAAATTCTATTTATTTCAAAACAAATATTTTTAAAGTTCTTGTTAATATCATCACAGACTCAGGTATAAGAAAATTTTCAAAGCATACTGGTAACCCAAAGGAGAAGCGGGCAACAGAGGATGAGACGGTTGGAGAGCATCAAGAACTCAATAAACATAAATTTGAGCAAACTCTAGGAGACAGTGAAGGATAAGGGAGGCTGGTATGCTGCAATCCACGTGGTCTCAAATAGTCAGATACCACTTAGCGACTGAACAACAATGAATCGGTAACCAGTTTACCACTCAATGTGAAGGGCAATATTGCAACATGAAAGAGGAAGAAGTTAAGGAAGCTGGAGGGAAGGTAAGTGCTGAAAACCTTAGGGAAAACAAAAATATATCCTCAGCCAAACACCAATTCATCAGCACTGGGGGACTTTTAAACAAAAGTTTCCTACTTCAAAGTGGTTAATAACTCCCTTAAAAGACTATTCCACCAGGCCCAATGAGGCCACATAGTTCCTTTACTTTCAATTGCAAATGTTCACTGTCTGGTTTGGACTCTGTGTGGAGGAGGATCAGAGAAAGGAGAAATTGCCTGCCTCTCACACGTTCCTTGAGGGCCTTCTCCACATCTAAAGCAGGTCATCTAGCAGAACTCAGTTTATGAAAAGGGACTCAATTCCACTGTGGGATGACTCAGAGAAACACAATCTTACTTTGAGATGAAAGAAAGCTTTCTGAATTCTAATTCTGACAGTCTGTTAAATATAAGTCATTCTATTTCACTTTTTTCATGTAACTCTATTTCCATGTAATTGTATTTGCCTCCCCCCTCTGCCATTCATTATATTAATAAACCACTGGGAAACAATATATAATGATAAATATTAATTCTCATTTAGACTAAGGCTTTTAATTTGGTTCAGATATTATCCACAATGTAGTTTTTTTTAAAGCTTTTTGTAAAATATTTTTGAAACAATCAAGGTAAAAGATCAAATGAATAAATTAAAAAATTCATTAAAAAATATTCAGGCAAGAAAGAAGAGGAAAAGAAAAATAGTATAAGCGGGATAATTGTCAAAACCAAAATAAGACTGTATGTTTAAACCTAGCCTATGGGCTTCTCTGGTGGCTCAGACAGTAAAGAATTTGCCTGCAATAGAGGAGACTTGGTTTTGACCCCTGGGTTGGGAAGATTCCCTGGAGAAGGGAATGTCTATCTACTCCAGTATTCTTGCCTAGGAAATCCCATAGACAGAGGAGCCTGGTGGGCTACAGTCCATGGGCTTGCCAAAAGGAGGACATGACTGAGCAACTTTCACTTTCTACCAAAATTCATACAAAAGATAAATGGAATAAGTGCTCCAGATGGAAAAAAGGAATACTGGACAGACAAAATAGCAAAAACAACAATAAGCTGCTTCAAAGAAACAGAGCTAAAGGCACCACAAAGTTTAAAACTTTGCAGTGAAATAATGAAGCAAAATAAATCATAGAGACATACCAAAGAGAAAGCTGTGTAGCTTTATTAATAATAATCAAATAGAGTTTCTGGGTCACTTCATGATGATATATTGTTCAATTTACTAATATAACTTCATTATATAAACAGCAAATGTTGCTAGATTAAATTGTGAAAAGGCAAATTCACAGTGATGTGGAGCCTTTCAATACATCATTTCCCACAACTGATAGATCAGATACTAAGATCAAATCATTAAGGCCATTGAAAAGTTGGTAACAAATTACAAACTTTACCTAACCTAAGTGAAAGTGAAAGTCATTCAGTTGTGTCCAACTCTGTGCAACCCCATGGACTGTCATGGAATTCTCCACGCCAGAATACTGGAGTGGGTAGCCTTTCCCTTCTCCAGGGATCATCCTAACCTAGGGATTGAACCCAGGTCTCCCACACTGCAGGTGGATTCTTTACCAGCAGAGCCACGAGGGAAGCCCATGAATACTAGAGTGGGTAAAATACCTAACCCAAGGGACATATATAAATGATATCTGCAAGAAGTCCAAAAATGCATTATTTTTGCCTATATGGAATTATTACCAAAACTGAACAGACCCTGGGCCATAAAGCTCATCTGAATATGTTAAAAAATAAAATTATACATGGAATATTATCTGCACTGAAGTTAAAAGTCAATTAAGAAAAAAAGAGAAGATATTGGACTTCCCTCGTGGTCTGGTAATTGTGAATCTGCCTGCCAATGAAGGTGAGGTGGGTTTGATTTCTGGTCTGGGAGGATCCCACTTGCCTTGGAGCAACTAAGCCTGTGAGCCACAGGTACTGAAGCCCACAGGCCCTACAACCCATGCTCTGCAACAAGAGAAACCACTGAAATGAGAAGTCCGCACACCTAACTAGAAATTAACCTCCACTCACTACATCTAGAGAAAGCCTCATACAGCAATGAAGAACCAGCACAGGCAGCCAAAATAAAATAAGGAATTATTTAAAAGGAAGAAAATAAAATGTTTAACTAAAAAAGTCAACATCAAGGCACCTACTAAACACATATGCTCTTATTTTAAAATATGAACTATAGCTTAACATGAATGAAACTTGTAATGGAAATTGAAAAGTATTCTAACTGATTAAAACAAATATATAAACATGGACTCTACATATACATCACACCATAGTCCTTTCACTCCAAATAGTGAATATTCTTAGCTAAATGGTGGGAGAGGTGGCCCCCTACTCTCATATCTATTAACAAGAGACCATGGAGAATGTCTCTCAACAACACCCATTTCTCTTTTCTATACCGTCTTAGTTTTTGGCAAATTTTCCCTCAAATATCTTAGGCTACTAACCACTCCATGGAACATGCCCACAGGGCTTGGGATCAACTCCGTTCCATGTGCTTCCTACAATACTTCATTCAGGCCACTGCCAACAGGACTTCAAGCTGCAGGATGAGAATACATGGCATCCCGGCCTTACCCGTGTTCTTCAGTCCCAGGAGGTGATGCAGAGACACCCAAGTGGATGCTGTGCACCCAGTGGGTCTGCGTCACATCTGAGAAAGCCCAGACTCAGAGACCCTCCCCCTCAACAGGCTGGGAGCACACTTGTACAAGCTCTGCTTAGGAAGGGCTCATTAGTTTCATGCTCCTGGACAGCAAATGCTACTCAATGCCCAAGCAGAAGACACTGGCTCCATCTTGCAGGTCTGTTCACAGCCCAGAAGTCCTTAACAAGATATTTCAGAACAAAATCTTCAGGCTCACTGCCAAGAAGATGTACAGACATGTGAGAGACAGATCTATTGCTTTTTTTTTTTTTAGAAGATAATTGCTTTACAATATTGTTAGTTTTTGCCATACGTCAACATGAATCAGCCATAGGTCTATACGTGCCCCCAGTGACTACTGAGCCTCCCTCCCACCTCCCACTCTACCCCACTCCTCTAGTTATAACAGAGCACCATATTTGAGCTCCCTAAGTTATACAGCAAATTCCCACTGGCTATCTATTTTGCATATGGTAATGTATATGTTTCACTGCTACTCTATCAATTCGACCTNCCATAGGTCTATACGTGCCCCCAGTGACTACTGAGCCTCCCTCCCACCTCCCACTCTACCCCACTCCTCTAGTTATAACAGAGCACCATATTTGAGCTCCCTAAGTTATACAGCAAATTCCCACTGGCTATCTATTTTGCATATGGTAATGTATATGTTTCACTGCTACTCTATCAATTCGACCTCCATCTCAACCCCCACTGTATCTGCAAGTCTGTTCTCTATGTCTGTCTCCTCACTGCCGCCCTGAAGATAGGTTCATTGATACCATCTGTCAAGAAGTTGTGCAGGCATATGAGAGCTATGGCGATGTGACTCTTAACACTAGCAAGGTGTCTAGATCTAGATTCATACACAAAAAGCAACTGCATGTTTCATACCAAAAAAACAACTGCTCAAACATATTTCCATAAAAAATAATGATTGGCATGCACCTAAAACAAATATATAATAATTAAGATGGTTTGAATTTCACAGGGAGATACAATAATATCAGTGGTATAGATCCTGCAGATCAGTACACACAATTAAACAGGAATACAAGACAAAAGTCACTCAGTTCACCAGGCTCCTCTGTCCATGGGACTCTCCAGGCAAGAATACTGGAGTGGGTTGCCATTCTCTTCTCCAGGGGATCTTTCTGACCTAGGGACTGAACCCAGGTCTCCTGCATTGCAGGCAGATTCTTTACCATCTTAGACACCAGAGAAGCCCAAAGATACAAGTGGGCTGCCCAGGTGGTGCTAGTGGTAAAGAACTCACCCGCCAGTACAGGAGACATAAGAGACATGGGTTTGATCCCTGGGTTGGGAAGATTCCCTGAAGGAGAGAATGGCTGCTGCTGCTGCTGCTAAGTCGCTTCAGTTGTGTCCAACTCTGTGCAGCCCCATAGATGGCAGCTCACCAGACTCTCCCACCCCTGAGATTCTCCAGGCAAGAACACTGGAGTGGGTTGCCATTTCCTTCTCCATTGCAGGAAAGTGAAAAGTGAAAGTGAAGTCGCTCAGTCGTGTCCAACTCTTAGCGACCCCATGGACTGCGGCCCACCAGGCGCCTCTGTCTACAAGATTTTCCAGGCAAGAGTGCTGGAGTGGGGTGCCATTGCCTTCTCTGAGAGAATGGCTACCACTCTAGTATTCCTGCCTGGAGAATCTCATGGACAGAGAAGCTTGGAGGGCTACAGTCCATAGAGTCATAAAGAATCAGACATGACTGAAGGAAGTTAGCATGCACATAAAATAGAAGTATCTTTACAAATAAAAATAATAATCAAAAACTATGCTAGGTGAGTTAGACATATCAAATTAACCTTCACACTGGATATGATGAACATTAAGCCCACACACAAACAGACCTGAACAGTGTAAACATAAAATTTTGTTATTAGGTAACACCCCTGCACAGAAATATAGTATAGTACAGAACTGTTGCCCAGAAACCTATAGTTAGGTGAGTACTCTCCAACTGAGGTCCATGGAAAGAGCTCCTTCCATCACAAATTTTACAGCACGCCCAATGAAGCTAAGCCACATAACACTGCACAGCTCTGTGGGTAAGGGAAGAAGAGCTGGTCTGTGTGTTTTTGTGGTTGCAGAAAATTTATTTTGACAAAGGCTGTGCTAGAAATCCAGAAGGCTGCAGAATGCTGTCTGGAGAAGGGAATCATAGAACTAAACTCAAGTTGTTATTGGTAAATATTGTATGTAGCATATCACCCCAGCCCCGAGCAGCCTAAAATTAAGACATTTATCTCCCACAGTTTTGGTAGGTCAGGAACCAGGCTATGCATTAGTTAGCTTCTCTGCTTCAGGAAAGTCACCTCAAGCAAGGCTCAGCTGGGGAAAGTCTGACTGCTGAGTGGGCTCACTGGTTCACCTTGCTGTAGAAAGACACAGGTGCTCACGGTTGTGGCTACCTGAAGATGTCCACAGTATGGCTCCCAACAAAGCATCTTCCTCTTTAGAGTGAGGAAAGATGGGCTGGACCACATGGACTGAGAAGAAGTCAAGGGGAAAGGCAGAGGGGAGCAAAGATTGTGCTCAGATCCTCTTTCTCACTGGGGTGAAGGTTTATCCCCAAAGGACTAACTTGCTCCTAATTCCAAGAAAGTTAGTCCATCAGTAACTTCTCAGACATCAAGTTGAGTTTTTCAATCAAATCTGAAAATTGGGGGCATGCCACAAAGTCCCTCAGTCATGCCCACTCTTTACAACCCCATGGACTATATAGTCCATAGAATTCTCCAGTCCAGAATATTGGAGTGGATAGCCGTTCCCTTCTCCTGGGGATATTCCCAAGTCAGAGATCGAACTCAGGTCTCCCACATTGCAGGTGGATTCTTTGCCAGCAGAGCCACCAGGGAACCCCACATACAATGGAATATTACTCAGTCTTTAAAAAGAATGAAACAATGCCCTTTGCACCAACATGGGTGGACCTGGAGATTGTCATAATTTGGTAAGTAAGTCAGAGAAAGAGAAATATTGTATCGTATTGCTTATATGCAAAATCTAAAAAATGATACAAATAAGCTTATTTAAAAACAGAAATAAAGTCACTGATGCAGAAAACAAGTTTGCCGTTACCAGTGAGGAAAAGAGAGGAGGGATAAGTTAGAAGGTTGAGATTGATATGGACACACTTCTGTATATAAAATAGACAATTAAAGAGGACCTACTGTATACCACAGGAAACTCTACTCAATACTCGAACAGCCTATATGGGAAAAGAATCTAAAAAAGGGTGGCTATATGTATATGTATAACTGACTCACTTTGCTGGACAGCAGAAATACACAGCATTGTAGATAGTTCTTTTCAAGTAAAAGTTAATTTTAAAAAAGGCATGTCAAACAAAGAGAAGGAAAGAGCAAACAAACAAAGACAAACAAAAGAGGGAAAAGTAACAAAAAAAGAGGGAAAGAGCGGAGGGAGTTCAGAGGTAGCACACAAACTGTCTAAATGCTTACTTGTAGTATTGTACCAAACATTGTATAATTCCCCACACAGGTTTTCAGAAGTCCATACTAAGTGGAGAACAAGTTATATGCTTCTATATACACAGCTCGTAAAATGCAAAGTCAGAAAAGGGTATCATGGTTTCATTTGATATACTTTGTCACTTCTGGTTCTGACAAAGATAGAAGTTGAGTGCCCATAAAATCTATAATGGAATATGGGATTGGCCTTAAAGATGGGGTGGGATGGGGAGGGAGGTGGGAGGGGGGTTCAGGATGGGGGACACATGTACACCCACGGCTAATTCATGTCAATGTATGGCAAAAACCACTACAATACTGTAAAGTAATTAGCCTCTTAAGAATGGATCATAATGGCTCTAGAGCTGCATGGTGGTAGTATAAATAAACATTATGCACAACAGCTGCTTTATAAAATCAAATAAGTCTTCAGCTCTGATGAGCAGAATAAGAGCCCAGAAACGACAGCAAAGTTGGCCCTGAGGACAGGAGGCTGCAGCCACACATCCCGTGTTTAAAATGTAAGCATCATT
Organism: Neotragus moschatus; assembly: GCA_006410615.1. Taxonomy (NCBI): domain Eukaryota; kingdom Metazoa; phylum Chordata; class Mammalia; order Artiodactyla; family Bovidae; genus Neotragus; species Neotragus moschatus. Next base: position 598,367 of record SJYA01000303.1, on the reverse strand, counting down.
AATGACATTGAACAACATGTTAATATTCCCATCCTGTGTGACTGTGACCCAAGGTCACACCACTTCAAGTGAAGTGTGCACTATGAAAAGGAAAGTAAGAAACGGACACTGAAAAAAAAAAAAAGTCAGATCAAACATGAAGGCCTTTGATTCTACTGAGGTGACAACCCTCTCTTTCTGCTGCACAAGAGAAGCATTAAGGCTTCATCTCTCAAGTGTCTGTGGGCATCAGTGGGACCAGAGATGTTAGTCCATGGCTGTTGAAAGAAAGTGGGAAAATGATGAAAACCAGGAAGATGTTGAACTCTCCTTCATTTCCCATTTGAATACTTCCATTCTCCTCAAGACAATAGTCATCTCATCTTCACCCTGCAAAGCTTCTCAATGAACAACAGAAATTTGCTGCTGTAGTAAATTAAAGCTAAGACTGGGTGTGAATTTTTCAAAAGATGAATACATATATTCACATTCCAAATAACTGTGTTTCTTTGGTTCTCATGCACATTAAATGTTGTATAGTTAATATTTGGTGTGGCATAATTTCCAACAGGTATACAGACAGAGTCATTTACACTTCATCCAGAAGTCATGCAAAGATTATGAAAATTATCAGTAAATATACCAGAGGGAACAAGAATGACAAATCATATTTAATATCGGGAGATTTTTCTTATACCATAAGTACAGTTCTAAAAAGTACCATCTGCTTTGCCTGATACACTCAGGTGAATGAGAAGATTCATATGGTTAGTCTTTCTAATGTTCAGGGTTATGATTAAAACAAACTTTCTATCATCTCTCATTGAAAAGAAGGTTTGAGCTTGGATAATTATAGGCTCTTGAAAGCTGAGCACCAAAGAATTGGTGCTTTTGGACTGTGGTGTTGGAGAAGACTCTTGAGAGTCCCTTGGACTGCAAGGAGATCCAACGAGTCTATCCTAAAGGAGATCAGTCCTCGGTGTTCATTGGAAGGACTGTTGAAAAAGCTGAAACTCCAATACTTTGGCCACCTCATGTGAAGAGTTGACTCATTAGAAAAGACCCTGATGCTGGGAGGGATTGGGGGCAGGAGCAGAAGGGGATGACAGAGGATAAGATGGCTGGATGGCATCACCAACTTGATGAACATGAGTCTGGGTAAACTCCAGGAGTTGGTGATGGACAAGGAGGCCTGGAGTGCTGTGATTCATGGGGTAACAAAGAGTCGGACACGACTGAGTGACTGAACGGACTGACTGACTGATGTCATGAATGTTATTTCTCTTTTAATTTCTTTGTTTCTCTTCTATTTTCCATTTTTCTTTGCTCAAGTTAATTAGTGGAATCACTTTTTCAAGAGAAAATAAGCTGTTATTGAGATATACCTGCATGCTTGCCAAGTTTCAGTCATGTCCAACTCTTTGTGAACCCATGGGCTCTAGCCCATCAGGATCCTCTGTCCATGGGATTCTCCAGGCACGAATACCAGAGTGGGTTGTGATGACCTCCTCTAGGGAATCTTCCCAACCTGGGGGATCGACCTTGTGTCTTCTGCAGTTTCTGCATTGCAAGTGAATTCTTTAGTGCTGAGCCACCAGGGAAGCCCCATGTTATATTTGACATACACATGATGTGGGTTTAAGGGGTACAATGTGTTGAGTTGATAAATTTGTGTATTACAATGTGATTACATTTGCTAGCATCAATATTTCACATAATTATCACTGCACTATTTTGTAGCGGGAAACTGTACAAACTAGCTTCTTAGTAACTTTGCTGCCTTTTAACAGAGTATCATTGACTATAATCACTCTGCTGTACAACAGATCACCAAAACTTGTTCATCTTTTAGTTGAGAGTTAGAGCTCCTTAATAATATCTTCCCAGTTCTCCCACTCCCAGTCCCTGATAACAACCACTGTACTGAGTTTGGCTTTTCTAGATTTCACATATAAGTGGTATCATAAAGCACTTTTCTTTCTCATTTTGATTTATCCCACTTAGCATAATATTCTCAAGTTCCATCCATGTTGTTGTAGATGACAGGGTGTCCTTCTTTCTTATGGTTGAATAATAGTCCTGTGTGTGTGTGTGTGTGTGTGTGTGTGTGTGTGTGTGTGTGTGTGTATGACATTTTCTTTCCCCATTCATCCACTGATGGACATTTAGGTTTTTTCCAAATCTTGGTTATTATGAATAGTGCTACAATGACATGGAAGTGCAGACATCTTTACAATATCCTGTTTTTTTCCTTTGGAAATATTCCAGTAGGGAGATTATTACATCATATGGTAATCTTATTTTTAATTTTTTGAAGAAATTCCATACTGTTTTCTATAGTTGCTGAATCTATTAACATTTCCACCAATGGTGCACAAGGGAGCCCTTTTCTCCAAACCCCTGCCAACCACTGTTATCTCCTGGCAGAAAATGTAGGGAAAAAGCTCATTGGCATAAGTTTCGGGAATGGCTTTCTGATGTAACTCCAAAAAGCACAAGCAACGAAAGCAAAAATAAGAAAATGGGGTTTCATCAAAGTAAACAATCAAAAACTCCCCATGCCAAAAGAGACGATCAACAAAAAGTCAACCTACATAATGTGAGAAGACATTTGTAAACCACATACAAGATAAGGCTTTAATATCGAAAATATATGAAGAGCTCATACAACTCAAAACCATAGCCCAAACAATCCAACTGAAAATAAACACAAGATAAGGAAGTTAATAGATGCTTTTCCAGATAGGACATCCAAATGGCCACATGGTACGTGAAAAGATGTTCAGCATCACTAATCTCATGGAAATGCAGATCAAATCCACAACGAGATAACAACTCACATTTGTCTGAATAGCTTCATCAGGGACATATGTTTTAATGTGAATGTATTTCTAAAGGGGTTGTTAATCAAATATAGGAATATTAAAATCTATTTTAGAAACTTTTCAGATCATTATTCATATTTACAATTTTCCTATTTAAAATATCTCTTTTGATTTAATATTTGGAGAAAGTAATTTGTAGGGGAGTGTCTTTCTCTAAATTATCACCTATGTATGTGAAAATACAGGTTTCATCTGAGAAGAATTTGTCTAAGCAGTAATAGAACCATTTTGTAAGTTTGCCTTAAATATGTTAACACTTGGGACTTCCCTGGTGATTGCAGAGGGCATGAGTTTGATCCCTGGTCATGGAACTAAGATCCCAAATGCCACAGAGCCTGACCCCCCCCCCCAAAAAAAAAAAATTTTAACCCA